>BMAO01016786.1:0-72193 GCA_019973975.1 Trichonephila clavata
ACTGTACATCTCATAGTTTAAAAATGGGAATAATTATTTATGCGCTCCTAGAGCCTCAGCAACGCAACCTGGGGTTGATTTTTCACAAAACACATTATATAGCGCATCCTTACTCCATGAAAGGATTTTGCTTATCATATTTCAAGACTGTACTTGCAGTAGTTTAAAAATGGAAATAACTATCTACAACGCTCGTTGAGCCCGTAACGCCACTTGCGAGTTGATTTCAACAAAACTCATTTTGTAGCGGATCTCTACCCTATAAGAGGAATCTGCTTATCAAATTTCAAGACTGTACGTCTAATAGTTTAAAAATCGGAATTTATAACGCCCCTTAACCTCCCGCAACACACCTTGGGGTTAATTTTCCCCAATCCCATTTTGTAGCGGATTTCCCTCCATGAAAAAAACATGCCTACCAATTTTCAAGCAGGTATGTCTAGCAGTTTAAAAACAGAAATATTTATCTAATACACCCCTTAATCCCTCGAAATGCCCCTTGAAGGTCGATATTCACGGGATCTATTATGCAGCGATTCTTTACTCTATAAAAGGATTCTGTTTACAAAATTTCAAGACTGTGCGTCCTGATAGTTTAAAAATGGAAATAATTATCTAAAATGCCCCTAAGCCCCCACAACGCCACTTGGGGGTCGATTTTCTCCGAACTTATTTTGCAGCGGATCTCTACTCTATGAAAGGAATCAACTTACCAAATTTCAAGATTGTACGTCGAGTAGTTTAAAAAAATGGAAATTATCTATAACGCCCCTTAAGCCCCGCTACGCCAATTAGGGGTCGATTTTCGCGAATTTGTGGCGTATCTCTATCCTATGAGAGGAATCTGCTTACCAAATTTCAAGAGTGTGCATCCAATAGTTTAAAAATCGGAGTAATTATTTATATCTCCCCTTAACCTTATTTATATCTCCCCGCATCACCCCTTGGGGGTCAATTTTCCCCAAACCCATTTTGTAGCGGATATTTACTCCATGAACGAAACATGTAGACCAATTTTCAAGCAGGTAGATAAATATTTCCGTTTTTAAATTATTATATCTATTACGCCCCTTAATCCACCGCAAAGTCACTTGGGAGGCTATTTTCACAAAACCCATCTTGTAGCTGATCTCTACTCTATGAAAGGAATCCATCAAATTTTAAAGACTGCGTCTAATTGCTTAAAAATGGAAATAATTATCTAAAACGTCCCCTAAGGCCCTGCAACGCCACTTGGGGTCGATTTTCACCAAACTCATTTTGTAGCGGATCTCTACTCTATGAAAGGAATCTGCTTACCCAATTTCAAGATTGTATGTTGAGTAGTTAAAAAAAGGAAACAATTACTTATAATGCCCCTCAACCCACCGTAATGCCCCTTGCGGTTTGAATTTCGCAAAATCTGTTCTCAGCTGATCTCTACTCCATGAAAGGAATATGTCTACCAAACTTCAAGTCTGTAGGTTGAATAGTTCCGGAGATATCGTGATTAGTCAGTCAGTGAGTGTGAGTAGCTTTTCTCCTTTATATATAGACTAGCCGTTACCCACCCGCTACGCTGGGTATTTCATGATGTTTTATAAATATATATGTAAAACGACGATAGTGATACGACGATATTCATTGGAATGGATTCTTTAAACTGGTATTGAAGAAACATTCTTGAAGTTAATTAAATCTGTTTAATATACCTCTTGAAAACATTTAAGCAATACAAGGACGACACATACAGTGGTGGCAAAAAGTCCTGAACACACTAATATTTTAGCGTAATTTTTGTGTTTGACTCCATTTTTCGTTGTGAAATTATCGCACTATCTTAAATATTGTTATTGATTTTAATGTATTTTTTTATGCTGATTTCAAATCTACTACTAGTTTCTTAATGACTAAAATATTTTTTGTAGTAAAGCTGCCTAAACACAATAATGGGAAATATGTGCAGAATAAAACAATATAGAATAACATAATATGCAAAGAAAAATAACACGAAAATTGACAAATACGGTATATTTAATAAGCATTTTGAAAATTACATTGTTGTCACATGTTAGAAAATCAATATTTTATGGGCCAGCCGTTTGCTTTAATTACGGCTCTACATCTTTTTGGCATGGAATGCACCAATTTCAAAAGAAGATCTTTCGTGACAATATGGTTGAAGGAAAATATTAAAGCTTCAATTAATTCACGTTTGTTTGAAGGTTTTTTTCTTTGAAATTTCATAACCAATTTTAAACCATAAGTTCTCTATCGGATTAAGGTCGGGAGACTGTCCTGGCCAGTTCATTCTATTCACAGTATGGTCTTTCAACCATTTCTGGACAAACTTTGCACGATAACAAGGGCGTTGTCCTGAAAAATCCATGACTGATTCCCAAAAAGATCTCTCGCAGTTAGTAGTAATTTATTTTGTAGTATTTCAATGTAATCCATGACTTTCACTGTTCCGCTAACGATGTGAAGTCTTCCAACACCATAAGACATACAACCCCATACCATCACTTTTGTCGGGTACTTTACTGTGGATGTTGTATCTGGTAACATTCTCTCGCCCCCCGTTTCATATATCTGGAAATGTTCTCTTACCCTCCGGTTCATTGAACTCTGAATCCACGCATGCGCAGAGAACTATGCCACTTTGTTTATGTCAGTTGTATTAGGAAAAAGATGTAACGGAAATGTTATGTAGTTTTTAGTCTCTAGTATATGTAATCTAACTGTTATTAATTAATGTTCTTTTTATTCGTGTAGTGTAGTTGCAGTGATATGTCCTATTAAATAATAATTTAAAAAGTACAGGCTACCTACTCCTTTGGATCTATTTTCATTTGAAGACTTCGTTTACCACCGTTTTAAATCCCTGGACCGACGCTCTATGCATAAGGATAAGAGATAAGTAAAATTTTCCTTATTCTTTATTGTAAGAATAATAGAGCGTTTGTTTTGATATAGCAAAAGGCAATATTTGATTGATTTTTTGCGACAGTGGCTTCAGACACTGAGGCTGAATTCCTCATGAGCGCGTCGTCTTACATAGGCACTACTTTGGTTGCCAGAAATACAAAACTGACTCTCGTCACTAAATATTACCTTTTCCCAGTCTTTAATAGTCCATGATGAATGTTCCCTTGCCCGCGTCAATCGCCTCTTGCGTTGAAATTCAGTCAGTAATGGTTTTGGGCGCGCTTTACAGCCTCGTAACCCAATTTCCAGCAGTCTTCCTCTAACAGTTCTTGCGCACACACTCACATTTGATGTCAAAGTCCATTGTTTCAAAATTTGCGAGGAATTAAGCTTTCTGTTTGAAAGTGCAATTCTGTGCAATAACCTGTCTTCACGTAAAGATGTTTTTCTTGGTCGTCCTGATCGCCCCCTGTCCGCAATAAAATTTGTTTCAGAAAATCTTTTCAAAGTTCTCACAACAGTAGAAAGGCCACATGGTACTTTAGCAGAAATTTGGTGCATAGAATAACCTTCTTCCTTCAAATGTATTATTTTGTACCTTTTATTCTCAGGCAGATATGAAAATTTAGCCGTAATTCCAATATTTTCCACAAACGCACTTCAAATTGTTTTCAATACACTATTTTCCACAAGCACACACACACACAACTGCATTCACTACAACAAACCACGTTTCACCTTTTTCTTTCAACCCTTTATTGCTACAGCTCTGATTGGTTGAAATAACGGAGCATTTCATTGGTGAAAAATACACTCACTCATTCTTACAGTGACCTTGTGCTTTCTTGTCAAGGTCTTTTCAACATACGAATGAAACTATTTACTTTAGATGAAATCTACAAACAGATTTGAAATCAGCATGAAAAAATACATTAAAATCAATAACAATATTTAAGATAGTGCAATAATTTCACAACGAAAAATGAAGTAAAACACAAAAATTACGCTAAAAAATGAGTGTGTTCAGGACTTTTTGCCACCACTGTAGATGTACGTAATCACAAATAGACACACACACAATACACAAACACTAGCTGCAGCAGACTACATGACAAGAGACAAGAAGCGAAAAGGGCCGCGTAACCGTGTGCTCCGAGTTTATACTGGCAGTGAATGACGTACGACTCTTTTGTAACAGGAGTCGTGATTGGATGTAAATGCGCGCGAGCAATTAGATAACGATTAAGATTATGCGCGCGAGCAATAAGATTAAGTTGCGAAAGAACTAGGAAATGATTTAACGGGGTACAGTTAAAGAGAGTTGGAAGAAGTCCTTACATATACAAGGGGTGATCAAATGAAAAGGTACGAAACGACACGGTAGGTACAAATGTAGACTTTATTCAAAATATATACCATAGGCCTGAGCACAACGATCCCACTGATGAACAAGCAGCAGGATTCCTTGTTCCCAGAATTCCTGTGGCTGTGACGAGACCCAGTCCTTCACAGTATCCTTGAGTACGTCATCCGAGTTGAAGAGCTTCCTTTTCAGGTGTTTCTTCATTGGACCAAACACATGGAAATCGTAGGGTGACATGTCCGGACTGTAGAGCGGATAGTCCAACGTCTCCCATTTGAACTTCTCCAGTTCCATTTGTGTGACTGGAGACGTGTGGACGCCCGTTATCATGGAGCAGAACCATACCCTTCGTGAGCAGCCCGGTCTTTTGTTCTTGATGGACCTGCGTAGGTGTCGGAGTGTCTCACAGTACACATCGGAGTTAATGCTTTTTCTGTGCTCGAGGAATTCCACAAGTAGTGGACCTTGAACGTCGAAAAAGACATTGAGCAACACCTTGCCTGCTGACTTCACGGCTCTGAACTTTTTAGGGGGAGGTGACGACGCATGCTTCCACTGCATGCTGTCCCGCTTTGTCTCTGGCTCGTAGTGATGGCACCCGGTCTCATCACCTGTGACGATCCGCTTCATGAAAGCGGGGTCTTCCTGATACCGGAACAGATGTTGCAGTACTAGTCCCATACGCAGTTTCTTTTGCTGGTCGGTGAGCTGCTTCGGAACCAATGTGGCACACACCTTCTGAAATCGCAACCTGTCGTAATCAATTGTCCACTCGGTTCCATAGCTGACATCCACCTTCAGCGCCAACATTCGCAATGTGACACGCCGATCACTTCTCACTAGGTCGTCCACCTTGTCAATGAGATTGCTCGTGATGACAGTGTTTGCCTGGCCTGGTCATCACCCACACTCTCACGGCCTGCACGAAAACGGGCACTCCATTTTCTGACAGACATGTCAAAGGCACATTTCTCCCCGTAAAGGATCACCATCCGCCGATGAATAGCTGCCGGTTTCTCACCTTCCTCTGTCAGAAATCGGATAACACTTCGCTCCTCCTCAATCGTCGAATTTTGAAACGCGAACGCCATCCAGTCCTCATACGGACTGCCGCATCACTTGGACGCCGCTTTTTATAAGAGCCTTTGCTCTCCTCCTGCGCATGCGGGCGCCCGCGCATGATCCGATCCCAGTCAGAGCCTCCAATGGCATCCTGAGAAGTCTCAGTACATTCTCCCATGGCGGAATATGCAAATATTTAACTGTTTCATTTTTATGTCGTTTCGTACCTTTTCATTTGATCACCCCTTGTATATATTTATAAATTGTTGATATCTAAGTTCTAGCATTAAGAATTTGTATTAAAAATATACCTGTCTCTTGATAATAAAAAAAAAGAAAGGGCAGAACTTATCTAATATGTATTTTCTAAAAATCTCTAAAATTGAAGTATAGAATGATGTAAAAAAACTTTCGTAACCCTTTAACCAAGTGGATTCCCGCAAAACCAATTTTCGGTGGATCTCTACTCTGGAAAATGAACATGCAAGCCATATTTCAAGTTTAAATCTAACAGGGGGAAAAAACCGAAATTTTTACAATCAATAATCCCATTGAGAGTAGTTTTCCAAAATAACCATTCTTAGCGGATTTCAATTCGAACAAAAGAAAAAATGCAAACCAATTTCTATTCTTATAGTCCTTGTAGTTCGCAAAAAGGATTTTTTTTTTGTCAATACGCCCCAGTAACCCCTTGCTCTCCCAAGAATTGATTTCTTTCAAATTCCAACTCTTTGAAAGGAATCTGCTTACCAAATTTCAAGACTGTACGTTTAATAGTTTAAAAATGGGGATAATTATCTTTAACACCCCTTGAGCTCCCACAACGCCACTTGGTGATCTGTTTTCACAAAACCCATTTTGTAGGGGAACTGTACTCTATGAAAGGAATCTGCTAAACAAATTTGAAGACTTTGCGTCTAATAAATTAAAAATGGAAAAAAATTACCTATAACGCCCCTTGAGTCTCCGCAACGCCATCTAGGGGTCGATTTTCACAAAACATGGATATTTAATCCATGAAAGGCTTCTGATTATCATATTTCAAGACTATACGACCAGTAGTTTAAAAATGAAAATAATTATCTATAACGCCCCTTAAGCCCCGCGACGCCACTTGGATTTCGATTTTCACGAAACCCATTTTGAAGCGATATCTACCTTATGAGCGGAATCCGCTTACCAAATTTCAAGACTATATGTCTTATAGTTTAAAAATCGGAATTATTTATATCTCCCTTACCCCTCCCCCGCAACACCCCTTGGGGGTCAATTTCATCAAAACCCATTATGTAATGGATATTTACTCCATGAAAGAAACATGCCTACCAATTTTCAATCTGGTAGGTCAAGTAGTTTAAAAACGAAAATATTTATCTATTAGCCCCTTAATCCCCCGCAACGCCACTTGGGAGACTATTTTCCCAAAACCCATCTTGTAGCTGATATCACTCTATGAAAGGAATGTATTTATCAAATATAAAGACTTTGCGTTTCATAGCTTAAAAATGGAAATAATTATCTAAAATGGCCCCCAAGCCCCGCAACGCCACTTGGGGGTCAATATTCACCAAACCCTTTTTGTAGCGGATCTCTACTTTATGAAAGGAATCTGCTTACCTAATTTCAAGATTGTACGTCGAGTAGTTTAAAAATGGAAACAATTATTTATAACGCCCTTTAACCCCCCTTGCGATTAGAATTTCGCAAAAAAAAAAAATCCGTTCTTAGCTGATCTCTACTCCATGAAAGGAACATGTCTACCAAATTTCAAGTCTGTATGTTGTATGGTTCCGGAGATATCGTGAGTAGTGAGTCAGTCGCTTTTCTCCTTTATATATATAGACTAGCTTTTACCCACGGCTCCACTCGCGTTGATGTCTTAAAAAACTGTCAAAGTCAAAATCATTATCATTAGAAAGTAAATATAATATAGTAATTTTTTTATTGCTTGACTGGAACCAATAAAATTTAAAAATTATAAAATTGAGCTTAGTTAAAAAAAAACTGAAAACCTAATTTATTATAATAATTAACAACAAATATTCAATAACTTAAACCATTAATATTTTTAAAAATAGAAAGTATCTACGTTTCATATATAATTCCTCTTTAAAAGAACTCAAAACAGAATATTATTCTAAGATGCTACTGTACACATTACTGATATTACATTATCTTCCGTCAGTTGCAAATATCTGAAGATTTGGGCATTGGACACACCTATTAGGCTACATATAGTTGGGCATGGGAAAAACATTTCTTTTCAAAATGCAACCCTGCTACCTGAAATATTAGCTTTGTTAAAAGCAACAGTAAAACTGGAAATTGAACTTTTTTGAATTGAAATGGTAGGTCAGTGGGAATACTTCGAGAATTCGAGGTATGATATTATTATCCCTTTTCATGACATATGTTCAAATATTGGCACCAAGTATATTCTACATCAGATTTGTGATCCAAGGCCTCGTTCCTTTACATAGTCGAGGAGCATCGAGATTTTGCATTTAGTTTTAATTGAAGTTTGAGTGAGGGTACACCCGAAAGTTCAAGTGAATTTAAGAACTATGTGGGATATGAAGTACTTTGTTCTTTATCCATGATTGTATTCATTGATAAATATTTCTTCAATTCTCCCCCTCCCCCGCACGTCGTTTAAATATTCAAAGTTGATTTTATGGACATTGTCATTGTTATGCGCCAATATTGATCTTGCGCGCAACCACTGATTCCAAATTAAATTTTGTTGCAAGCCCGGGTAAATTTGAGCAATGAGATTTACATTATTAATGGTTTACACTTGAATTATAATTATCCAGCTACAAAATTACTTCAGAATCTAAAATTTTTTTTAAAGATTAATAAAACACACATACACAATAAGATTTAAAATTCAAGTTTTTATTTCAAAGTTTCCTTTGCTTTCAATTTACAATAAAATTTTATTCGTTGTAAATGCATAAATGTAACTGAAACATCAAAATCTTTAATATCTGAATTTACACATGTTAGAAGTTCGGGCGGTTGTTCAGCATGCTTACTTGAAACCAAAATACTGTAACAAACTTGTAGTAATTGTATATTGTAACAAACGTGTCTTTACAGAACTAGTTAAAAATAATTACCAATTTTAGACTCCATTGCAATATAAATTAACATAAAAAATGGAATCTCATTTCTAGGCGTACTTTTGCAAGTCTTGTATTGTATCAATGGACTAAATTCATGACGGTCACATGATAATATAAACACGAGTTCTACATTGAATTCAAAACGGACAATAAACAATATATATACATATATAGGTTACCGGCAAAGTATGAAATGCCGGCATTCTATAGAATGCCTAGGCATTCTATACAATGCCGGACGTTTTTAGGCAAAGTATGAAATATGAGATTTATTACATACTTTGCCTAGGCATTGTATAGAATGCCTAAAGCTATTTAGGCAAAGTATGAAAAAGGTTATGATAAGGATATTATATCAATGACTTATATTCCTAAAAGTACAAATGTTATTCTGACAAAATAATGAGACTGCATTAAAAAAAATTATTGTTAAATTCTGATTTCGCATTTACTTGTATTCAAATTCCTTCAGAAGTTCCAAGTCGATAGAAACCATCCTATTTCCCACTCATTACAAGTGCCTATATATTGGCATTCGGAAAAAAATCAGAGTTTTTACTACAATACCGTTTTTTAAATAATTTCTGTTTTTTCTGGCAAGGTTCACAAAGGTGGATGTACAATTTCAATATCATAACGTGTAACATTTTTGTATTTGGTTGAAAGTTTTTTCAGAATTCCATCACATCCCTAGAATTCGGAATTTAATTTTGTTTAACTGGGAAGAAAACTGGGTGTCAAAATTACCGGTGGCAATTGGTTTCACCCACATGGTATCGCACTAAAAAGGGATACAAGCCCCTGGGGAATGTACTAGATCTAAAATTGGTAAAAATACCAATCTGCAGCCCCATTGGGAAAAAAAGAATCCTTGACATAATACTGTACAGCAGTTCTTCCCAACATTTTTATTTTCCGGACCGGTTAACGTTTAATAATTTTGCGGTGGCCGGCTGAGGGTGAGACGTTGATTATTTATATTTTAAATTGTTTTGATTTTATAATTTGCAGTAGAACGTCGTTTATTGGAATCATTTGGGATCGGAAACTATTTGGATACGGGATTGTTCGGATAACCGAATGAGATCCATGCAGTATATGAAACCGAACACTATACGAATATTGAAAATCATCAGATGCGTGAAACGTGCTTGAAGGAAAAGCTAAACAGGTGCAAAATGTCGCGTGAGTGAGTGAATATTAATGTCGCACTGTTCAGCTACACGAGAGCTTTTGGCGACGGACCTCATAACTTTGAACCATGGTCAAGTGACGAGGACCCACCTGAGTTGGCACCCCCTGTCCTAACTACCACACCAACGGTAGGACGTTTGAGCTCTCAACAGATTTAACGTGAATCGCTTCCCTACACGGCGGGTCTTCAGTGGTCCTGGGCTCGAACTCATGACACGCCAGCCACGAGTCTGATACCTTGACCACTTGGCTACCACGGCTGTGAAAAATGTCGCAATTTTACCTTTATTGTGGAAAATAATCACTTATTTTTCGCTGTACCATTGTACACCTTCGTTTTTTACAGCAAGGTCTCTGACCAGGGGTTAAGGAACACTGTTTTATGGTACTGATGCCTTCTTTAACAGGTAAAATGAGTTTCCTTTTATTTTCCGCAAGCATCACATCATAGCTATTCAGCAACCAATAGTCCCTGGGTACCTTCTTAGTAGTAATTTTAGCATTTTGTATATCAGTTATTAACTTCTAGTAAGTAATTTCAGTAAAGAAAAAAACCCATTTTTTTTTGGCAGCATCGACTCGAATTTTGGGCAACTAGACGTCGAATAATTGTTTCATGTCTATGGACCATGAGTCGGAAACCTTTTAGCTGTTGCGTGTCAAACCAATCTAACAATATGATTCAGAAAACCACATAGCAGAGCATTTTTGAAACAATTAAAAAATTTACAAATTTGTTTAGTACAAAGTGCCTCCGAGAATTGTACCGCGTACCACATGTGGCACGTGGGACATAGGTTGCCGACCCCTGCTATAGACCACGACTCCTTCAACGCTATAGCTTGCTCCTCCATTTTCAGGTAGCACTGAAAAAAATCAATTTTTTGTTGAACAAGTGTAAGTAAAATTGAGTATTTTGACATTTCCGAATAAACAGCAAAATGTACAACTCAAAAGATTCTGAGCATGAGACGCGCATTAAAAGTTTTATGTCTTGCCAATTGACAATATTCGAAATGAATCTGAGATGTATTTCATACTTTGCCTGTTTCTCATTAGGCATTCTATAGAATGCCTAGGCAATGTGTGAAATAGGAATCATTTCATACATTGCCGGCTAGATTTAGGCATTCTATACAATGCCGGATTTCATACTTTGCCGGTAACATAACAGCTGTACCCGCCCGCTTCGCTGGGTATTTCATGATGTTTTATAAATTTTTTCTGATTATAAATATGTATAAATTATTGATATTCAAGTTCTGGCATTAAGAATTCAATTGTATTGAAAAATATACGCCCCTCAACGCCACTTCGGGGTCGATTTTCACGAGACGCATTTTGTGGCGTATCTCTATTTTAAGAGGAATCAGCTTACCAAATTTCAAGACTGTGCATCTAATAGTTTAAAAATCGGAATAATTATTTATATCTCCCCTTAACCGCCACAATACCCCCCTTGGGGGTCATTTTTCCCAAAACCCATTTTGTAGTGGATATTTACTCCATGAAAGAAACATGTCTACATATTTTCAAGCAGGTTGGTCAAGTAATCTGAAAACGAAAATATGCATCTATTACGCCCCTTAACCCCCTCGCCTCGCCAACGCCATCTTGTATCTGATCTCTACTCTATGAAAAGAATCTATTTATCAAATTTAAAGACTGTGCGTCTAATAGTTTAAAAATGGAAATAATTATCTATAACGCCCCTCAAGCCCCCGCAATGTCACTTGGGGGTCGATTTTCACCAAACTCATTTTGTAGCGGATCTCTACTCTATGAAAGGAATCTGCTTACCCAATTTCAAGATTGTACGTTGAGTAGTTTAAAAAAGGAAACAATTACTTATAATGCCCCTCAACCTACCGTAACGCCCCTTGCGGTTTGAATTTCGCAAAATCCTTTCTTAGCGGATCTCTACTTCATGAAACAAACATGTCTACCAAATTTCAAGTGTGTAAGCTGAATAGTTCCGGAGATATCGTGGTCAGTCAGTCACTTTTCTCCTTTATATATATAGAAATAAATTGTTGATATCCAAGTCGTAGCATTAAGAATTCGATTCTGCGCTTTCGTAACCCTATAACCAAGTGGATTTCCGCAAAACCAATTTTTGGTGAATCTTTACTCTGGAAAATTAACATGCAAGCCAAATTTCAAGTCTAAATCTAACAGGGGGGGGGGGGAGAAATTTTTAGATGCGTCGTTTTTGATTGACAGTGAGCAAACAAACAAATGATCACGCAAAAAATGGTGAATACACTGCCTTCTCTGATACCTTTAAATCCTCCGCTATCTCAAGTAACTTCAATTTACGATGGGATAAAACGATTTTATGGACTTTTTTAATATTTTCTGGAACAACTGCAGAATTTGGTCGACCTGAGCGTCGTTTCTGTCTGTGCGCGACCACGTTTTAAGTCTGCATACCATCTCTTAACCGTTGTTGGAGATGGAGCAAAGTCCAGATAATACTTATCAAGACATTGTTTTGCTTGAACAGTATTTTCCCCCATCAAAAAGCAAAGTTCAATTAACACACGAAATTCTTTTTCATCCATGGTTTCTAAACAAACAAAAGTTGCTTCACTAAAACCACTGTAGCTTTTCAACAAAAAAAGTTATCACAAAATTTTAACACGTGCCGTTTGAATGAGTGAGTGAATATTAACGTTGCACTTTTCAGCAACTACACGAGTGCTTTTGGCGACGGATATCGTAATTTTGAACCATGGTCAAGTGACGAGTACGACACCTGAGCTGGCACCCCCTCTCCTAACTACCACACCGCACCAACGGGAGGACGTTTGAGCTCTCGACAGATTTAACATACATTGCACCCCTACACGACGGACCTTCAGCAGCACTGGGCTCAAACTCACGACACGCCGGCCACGAGTCTGTTACCTTGGCCACATGTTACCTTGGCCACTAGGCTACCACGTGAAAGTTAACACTACTAGATTAGGAGGTAGCGCCATCTATATGTTATTCCCATAACTTATTGAGTGATGTGTTATGCAGCCATGGAGTCATAACATTGCAATAATCAATTGTAATATAAGATTTTATTTTAAAGTTGATTATTCAATACATGTATAACCATCTTTTTGCATACAGATGCATATTTCAAAATATATTTTATTTAATACAGCATTTTAGCAACAAAAGTTAGCAAACATTGATTTTAAATACAATGATTTTCTTCAACAAGATTAGGTCAAAATTCATTACTTACTTTCAGTCTTATCCAAAAGATTTAAGGTTTTCAAGGACAAATTGCAGAGATTTGATTATTTTTATTATTACACAACTAAATTTAACTTAAATAGGGACTCCAAGCTTCTTATAAACTCTTTTAATTGCAAAATGGTAATATTTCCCTTTCCTTCTCTTTTTTTAAGATATAATTTTAAACAAAGTCTTGCTTCTATTACACCCTAAAATCTAAGAGGTTTTTCACCTATACAAAGAAAGGTGGGAACATACTTTTGATTTTAAATAAATATTCTTTAAATATAAAGTAAAATTTCTACTAAATTGGAAATAATGTGATTTCCCAGTTTGAAAGTTTTCTTTTTTAGGTTCATAACATTGCATACATTTTAAGGAACTTCATGTCTGATTTTTTTAGTAATTTCTAACATTATTAAATATTACAAGGTAATTTTTTGGATTGGTAAAAAGCAATGTGCACTGTATCATGAAATATTTAAAAATGACATATTTAATTCAATTTTATTCAACACCATACACAATACCTTTTTATTTTAAAAAAATAAAAAATAATAATAAATTTACTTTGGAGATTTAGTTTAATGAATCTGCAAAGCAGAAAAAGCATTTGCGCATGTGAGGGAGTGAGTGTATAAAATTCATTTCCTTAGAACAATCAACAGAGATGAAATAGCAATAAAAATAAAATAGCAGCTGTTCCTATATGTTAAATATTTCATTTAGTAAAATCTATTATAAATGTCAGTTCACTAAATAAAATGCCAAAATTAGTATATAACTATTGCTTGCAGAGATTTTTTGACATAACACATTTTAATTGTTTTGATATGAGAAATCAAAATTATTATAGCAATTTAAATTGCAAGTTAAGATTTAGGCATTAAATTAGAACAATTCAGATAAATTTAAAGCAAAAGTATTCATTGTAGAATTTTGAAATACTACAAACTAACATTTGAAATATTTCTCATGTAAAAATAACACCAGGAAAAAAAAAATCAAATTTTGTTACATTATACAATCCAAATATTCAATATTTATTGAGCATCTCTCCTTTTGTAATTCTTTGAATATAATTAATTCATCAGCCTTTTCATCAAATTCAAAAATAAGCAATGATTTTAACTACACAAATTAATAGAAAAAATGTGGGCAATAAATTCAGAGAGCATACGATTAGTTTAATACAGAGCGCAACCTAATGATTTCAATATAACTTAATTATTCAAAGCAATTATTAGGTATGTAAAAACTAAAAATCTAATTACATATTAGATGCTCAATTTTTTCATGTGTAATTTAAAGATATTCTGGATTTTCGTTTTACAAAATATTATAAAATAAAATTTTCTTATTGAAAAGTTACAAATAATTTAGCATTCTAATACATCTTTTGCAAGATAAAATTATATACATAATGTATCTAGTCTTCTAATATACAAGATTTCCTTTTCAATAACTCTCCAAAATTAAAAATTAAATAAAATCCTTCATAGGAAGAAATTACAGGAGAATAATTCATTTTAAATAATCTTCACATACAGTTTTTGATCATAATAATGATGAGATCCATAACAGGTTTTCATTTTTCCACACAAACAACTTTACATTTTAATATATAACATTAATTTTAAATTTAAAAACAGTAATCAAAATTGACATATTCTAATTATTAAAAAAGTAGAAAACTTACCATAGGATAAAGCATTTACAATATCTCCAATTTCATCTAAATTTTCAGATCCCAGCCCCCTACTACAGCTAGGTCGACTCTAAAAACATTGAAATATTCTTAAAAAGTGAAATATGTAACCAGCTACAAAATTACACACCCAAAGTACCATTCTGTATGCAAAATAAAACTTGTTAAAACTCATAACAAATTAAAATACTAAAAAAATTTAATGCTATTGGATTGTTATTATTGATTAGTCTTATGATTAAAATCATTTTATGCAGAAATAAGAGTTTAAATCAAGATAATTCATAATTTTTTAAAGATGTTAACAGCTATGGTATAGTTTATTAAGGATTTTAAAAAATGAGAAACCCCTAATTTCAAATTGAGAACACTAATGTGAGATAGTTTAAAAGCAAGTATTTAGCCAAAAATAATAATTTAAAACTTTGTCAACCCATGAAACCCTTAAAACTATAAAATGTTTCCAGGGAACCCCATTCATTCTCTCAAAAGAAACTATTTTAAAATGTTTAAAGTAGAGTAAGATTATATTTTAAGAAAATCTCTGCAAAGTATTGTATTCTCTTACGAAAATTTTTTAGCACATAATATTGATGTAATTTACTCATTTACAGCATTAATTAGTGTTACAGGTATTTGCAATGTAATACATTAGTATTTGATATACATGCTTGTATTTTTTAACACTAACTGTCAAAGTTTAGGTCTGAACTACTAGCCCCCATACATATTTATAGTTTTCTTTCTGAATTTTTATTTTGACACATGGATATGCTTTGTGAAACCCAGGGTTCCATGGAACGTAGTTTGAAAACCACTGGTTTAAGAAAACACATAGAACAAGTATTTTTTTTAAAAAAATTAATAAACAATGTAAATCAGCAAAATTATAAATAAACATTTTATTTTAAAGTACAATTAATTACCTTAAATATTAATTTTCTAAAGTAATATAATGTATAATATTAAGTTTTTAAAGTATATTTTGTTTTTACCTTGGCAGGTGTTGATCGAGGAGGCTGGGACCAACAGTTGCCTGCCCTTTCATTTCGAGCCATTAGTAGGGGCTATAGGACCTGATGAATAAAAAAAAATATTTACTACACAGTTCATAGTAATTTAATATTTTACATGTAAAAATTGATTTTGTGATTGAAAAGTGGATTTTCATTTTTGTTATTACTTTATAAAAAATGTCAAATACTTGGAATAATCATATTTGCAGTAGCACTATCCAAATTATAATATACAAAGACAAAATTTTTTTTTCATAAACCAATAGTTGATGTTATATATCCATCAAACACTTAATGTCTCTGGCTCACTCAAACTAAATTTCACTCACTACTTTGCCTTTTTAAAGCAATAAAAAAAATCTATAACTTTTCATAAATTCAATTATGTTTTTCAAAATCTAATCTAAAGAATATGTACTGAACTCAAATGAAAGGAAATACACAAATATAATTTAATACTTCACAATCTAACTGAGGTACGGGCAATGCAAGGGCATAGCTTCCGCCGTATCAATGATACAGGGGCATATGTAAGCAAAAGGTTGGGAAATATTAAAGG
Source organism: Trichonephila clavata (assembly GCA_019973975.1). Lineage (NCBI taxonomy): Eukaryota > Metazoa > Arthropoda > Arachnida > Araneae > Nephilidae > Trichonephila > Trichonephila clavata. The sequence goes on from BMAO01016786.1 coordinate 16,172, forward strand.
GGCCCTTTTTGGGCCTCCAAGAAATTTTTGATACAGGGACCACTCAGGACTAGTTGTGCCAGTGCGACAACCAAAGGCACACTGCACAATTTTCCGTGGATGGAAATTGGTAGTTTTGAAATGGAGTTTATTGGACTAATAGTTTTAGAATAATAGAAAGTAATATTGATGGAATTGCGACAAAATCTGGATAATTTTAATGATAAATCGACAGCTTTTAAAAATTTCTGGATGTCGTTGGCAGAGTGATTTAATTATTTGAAGAAAATTTGCATATATACTCCTCTTTCCACTTTTGGTTCTAAATGTTCATGAAAAAGATCTTTATTTACATGTAAAATATTTTGAATCTGCAAAGAAGTTGTTTTACAACTGAATGTTCAGAATGGTATCAAATCAACGTCACATATTATACCAGATATTTCGATATGAGGTAGGGTGGTTCAGAACAAGGTTTGCATTGAAAATTTTATGTTTTTTCAATTCCTACTATTAGTTCACTCTCTCCCTATATACTATATATTTATATGTATATATCTTGTTCATATTTTCAATCGTTAATAAAATACTTTCAATTGATCCGTTCAAATTTAAATACATTTTTTTAAACTTGTAGTGGATGACACTTGATGTTAATCCAGTTTTTTCAAATATTAATTCATTAATTAAATTTAAAAAATGAATAAATAGTAACAAACAAAAATAATAGTCCAACAGCATAAATAGAAAGGAAAGTCACTCATTGTGTCCCTATAGCTCAATGGATAATGCGTTGGACTTCTAATCCAAAGGTTGTGGGTTTGAATCCCATCTGGGATAGCCTAATTTTAGAGGATGCAATTTCTTTTTTACTATACTATTTCAGTAGAATAATTAAATTTAATTAATGGATATAAATAGTAAAGAATAGTCCAACATTATATATAGAAAGGAAAATAGAAAATTGCAAGGAAATCGCTTTCTATTTTTTCACTTAATATTGTGATTCTGTCATGGTACATATTTATATCAATTGTAACTATTTAATAAAAAGTAACTAAAATAAAAATTTTCTTTGTTGACCTAAGTAGGAAATGACTTAAATTTTTTTTATTTACTTCTTATTACAATAAATATATTTAAAAGATGCATAATAAATGGCCCTTAATTTTTTACTAGTAGAAATAGTTATATTTTATGTTGCTTATTTTTATCTTATCTTTAAATGATGCAAAATTAATACAGAATAATACAAAACCTATATTCTCAGTATTCAGTCCCCTAACTGCCTGCATTGTTTCAGGAACTGAATTGTTTCACATATTTCTATCAGTGCGGCACACTGAATCATATTGATATATTGGTTTGGCAGGCCATAGCTATGGGGCTGTCGACCCTTGATGTAACCTATACCTTCCCACCACTGATGATAGTTTGATCACAGCTAAACCTATATTTGGCATGTTTTGCATAGCTTTTTAACATAGTTAATGTTAACGTTGTAATTTCATTTTAACATAATTTTAATTTTAGTTAACGTTAATTTTGTAATCTCTTTTTTGGTTTAAGACTTTTTTTTATCATACAGATTATTTTGTGTGTTCAGATCTTATTTTTAATTAATTTTATTTGTCGTCAACAAGGCGCATTACTAAGACACATATTGGTTTGAAATCCAAAACAGAAAAATGATTAGCAATTTAATGCCCTTTTTTCTCCGTCGATAACACTTCATTCCGTGGTAGTTGGTGGTTTCATCAAAACTATCCTTATTCTTATAAAATCTGTTTCTTTAGCTTTTGGAATGAAAGTATAAAGCTGTTTATATATATATGGATAAATTATTTTATGAAGTACAATGTTACATATTATTGTGACTTGCAATTATGCACGTTAATTGCTTCGAGGACTCTAAGGCTTATTTAGTATATCTAAATTAATAAAAAGGAGGGGTTCATGTGGGAGAGCATAACGAAAAGGGCCAACACAAAATTTGGTAAGCTGAATCATAGTTATGATAGTGTGTGCGAGCACTTAGAAACGATTCATCTCACAAAAAATGTGCTTTTAGAATTGAAGTGATTTCGCATATTTTTTACCTAACTCTCAAACGAAGCATCATAGGATTATCATTCTTGAACTACCTGGCAGATTTAAGTGTTTTACTGAAGACCTACTTTGTTTTGGTTACACAGATTAGTTAACCGATTTTTGAAGAATTTTTAAAAACGTGTCACTGAAAAGCGTACAATTCCAATTTATTTTTAAAATCTTTTAAATTAGGAACCCAATATCCAAACGACATGGAATTTAGATGGCAATGCAGAATTTAATCATTTAGAGCATAGGTTCTCAACGTGGGCGATAACGTCCCCTTGTGGGCGTTTGAGGTTTTCAGGGGGGCGTTGAGATGGCACGGAGGGGCTTGAGCAGATTAAACAAAAGAGACTAAAAAAACACGCTGATTATGTACTGACAAAAGTAAACTTTAATACTGTTTACCTTATGTTGATTGTATGTATTCAAATCATTCGTATATCACATGTACGAAGACTCAAATATTTCGGTAGTACGGGAAGCGGATGAAAAACTTAAAGATTACTTTACATTCAGACCTACATTAAATTGAATGATATAGTGCATTTTAATTTCTGTAGTGCATGTGTTGTCTTTGTCTCTGAGCAGTAGGAAAACATGTTTCGCCCACTGCATTTCATTACGTATATTATCCAAGAAACATAATTAAATATGTTAACCAGGAATTAACGGGGTTCTTTAAAGGCTGAAACTGTCAATTTATATTTATTTTGAAAGCAATAGTTTACCACGAATTACTTCGTATCATCAGAACCCCTGCCTGTCTTTATAACAGGCAAGCTAAATCTTTTATACCACTCTTTTAAATGAAGAAATTCAGTAGCGTTTCAATTCCAACAATATCCTACCTAAGACTAAAATTTATAATATTACACATTTAAATATATTTGTGGCAATAGATATTTCAGATTCGCAAGTAAAAAAACTGGACTTAAGGAAAAAACTGAAATTAAAAAAATATATTCTTTTAATAGGATATTTTTTAAAACTTAACTCTTGTTTTCATCATGTACTATGTACACTCTTATTTCTCTAGAAGGGGAGGGGGCAGTATATAGAAATATTCACTAGAAAAGGGGGCGATATCGAAATATTTATTAGAAAAGGGGGCGCCAGTTCAAAAAAGGTTGGGAACCTATGATTTAGAGAAAGAAGTATCAAACGAGGTAGATTTCACACAAATATTTAACTAAGTAATCAGTGAGCAAGGTTTCGTTTTTTCTAAAATGGGAAATTGTCCAACCGTTTCGAATTATTTTTAAGTATAATTTGTCAAGTGACGTCATGGTCGATTTTTGAAAACCGTATTTTTCAATTGTTCTTTGCAACAGAATAACGATTTTCTTAAAAAATAAATCTTCCCAAAATAAATATTTTCAAAAATTTACAGAAATTTTAGATTTATAAAAGGTAGGCCCTCCTTTAAAAATTCATTTTACTTTTTGAATTGGTCGTGCTACACCGAGTACAAGGAGAGTCTTCATGGGAAAAAAAATTCCATGCAAGTTAGCTGAAGAAATTGTGATGAGCGTTAATGTAAATTTCCCCCATGCAGAGAACGGGTATTCCAACTAATTTATTAGCACAGTCCAACAACAATTGCAATTCACTCTTGCAGGATTACAGAAAATTTAAACTTATAAATTTTCAAAATACTACACTTGAAAATCCATCCATTATTATGTCCTCGTTTGGACAGCTTGTAGAAACACCCAAGGAAATTTTTAAAAGCCGCGAGGAAAATTTTGGGTTAGAAGTTAAATGAAGAACAGTTTTGTCACTCATAATATTTAATCAAATAGCAATTTTGAATGAACGTATTTATTCTAATCTAAGCAGTACCCCAAATTCTGAACAAGTTTTTGAGAAAAATTAAAAATAGTGTAAAATGGTTTATTGATATCCAATTTTACGAAATTAAAATAAATTTAAAATGTTAACTAATAAGAAATGAATAATCAGTTATTTTACCAGCATTACAACTTTTAAATACATATATGAACCTGTAATTGCTCTAATTACCCCTCCAACGATTTTCTCCCTCTTCTTTTCAGTAGCAAAACCATTAGAAAAAAGGGGCGGCTTAGATTCGAGTAAAAACGGCATTATTTATTCCTTACAAGTTTGTCTAATGATTTACGGGTAGTTTTAAGGAGACAAATACGACCTGTTTAGTTCCATCTAAAATTTAATAATTTTTTCAATACAAATCAATGTTATGAGAAAATTGTTGTGAAAAAATTACGTCTGCACTGTGGAGACGTAATTTTTTTTCTTTTGAGTGAAAGTCTGCCTTATTAAATTACTGATTATAAAGATGTACACTCAATGCAACGAAGTTTTTTCCCCTGAAATACAAAACGATCGAATAAGCAGAAAATGCCTTTGATTAAAATCGAAATAAATCACAGAATATTTGAGAGAATCTATTCATTTCAGAAGATATTTTTGAAAAAACAAAAACTTTATTATGAAATTTAAAAAAAAAAAATTTTTTTTTTGGTTTGATATTGACTAATAAAATAAACCAATGAAAGTTTTAACAATATCAGGTATTTACAAATGGCACTCATTCAAAAATTCAAAAAATAATTCAATATTAATTTTCCACGAAAAAATTATATAATTAATATAAAAAAGCTCATTAAATTAAAGATTGAAAATAATTATCAGCTACATACGGTTGCATTGTTGAAAAAGAACACCAAAGAATAATTCAAAAACATCAAATTAATTCGTGCATTTTCAAAAGCTATTAAAAGCAATGTTACAGCCAGATTAACATTCTTCATGATGAATTCTATTTGTTTATTTCAGTATATTTTCGCACACCCTACAGATACGACAGATAGTATTGGAAGGCTCCATTATGCAAGAGTGGTTCTCTCAAGGTCAACCTTCCTCTTGGAATGGGAAAGTAATTTCAGCTAAAATGCCTGGCTCCATCAACAAGCAAAGCAGCCACTAAAAAAGAAAGCAAAGAAAAAAAAAAGGCAAGCACATACTTTCTTAAGAGCAACCTTAGCTATGAGCAGGAGGAGGAGGAAGCAGGGGCATGAAGAAGAAAAAGGAATGGCAGAAACACATCAGGGAAAGGGGAATAGGGCATTGTATATTATGCACGAATAACATCCACCTCTCCCCCACGAAATTCCCAACCTGTAACTACGACTTCAAATCTATAAAGCGAGTGTCATCCGCCTTGCTCAATGATGAAGAACAGGGGATAATCTATAAAATAATTCAGTATTGAAAAGATCGTCTTTTCTTTCAGCTTGTGTTGCGTATGAAGCTAAATAAAAACTACTTAAGGTCAACAATGATAAAAATGATACTTCACGTTTAAGAACATTTAAGTATTCATATTTAAATTACAGACAAACTTCTTCAAGTCATTCATACTGTATTAAATTAACATGTGTGTGAGCAGCATTTCTGACCAAATATATGCTCTAAATAAATGCTTACACCCCCCCCCCCATACAAAAATTCCAGTCCACCAAAGCACATATCAACCACTTAACTGGCTAGATATTCACTCTATACATACGTTTTTAAGGTAAAAGAAATTATTTCTCAGATCCAGTCTAAGAATGATCGTTTCAGCACTGATTAAACAAAATAATCTGATCACTTTTGTACAGAATTCTGATCGCAGAGGAAGATTAGATTAAATGTCATTCATTCTAAGCAAATTAAATGAAGAGATCGGAATGTCCCCCCCCCTTAAAAAAGGTTTATTGAAAATATAGTTTGTATTTAATATATTTGAAATTAAATTCTCACTGTGGTCATGGTTATTTGAACAAATTTTATTTGATTCCATCATCTTCCTGCGATTGTAGTGTTGGTGATGAGGAAAATGTAGAACATGTGCTCCTTCTGTGTTCCCAGTTAGTCAGTGAAAAAAACATTTTAAGACAGGCTCTCAAGAGCATTAATAGAAACTGGCCACCAGATTGTCACCAAATTATTTCCACCAGAAGTGCTTTTGAGAACTTTTGTAAATTCATTGAAACAATTTAAATCCCCTTCATGACTATTAAATTTTCTTTTTTCTTTTCTCTTCCCTTTTGAAATGTGTGTTTGTATTTTATACTTCTATAAGCCCCGTGCGATACTTTGTGGTGCACGGGGATTTATATACGATTTCAATAAAAAAATTTTAATTTTATTACTATGATTGCAAATTTTTTACAGATTTTGAAACTATGTTTGAGAATGCTTTGACTCTATACATGGTAAAACTACAGTAGGCAATTAATTAATAAGGTCACATTGAAAGAAAAACAAATGTCATTACAAGAGGAACTGATCAAAATAGGCACTAAGAAGATCTTAAAGTAAAATTTAGAAACTGATATCAGCAATTTTAGAAGCACCAGAATGGACGAAGCACCAGATTAATCTTACCCATTAAAAGCATTTGTCTGTTGTTCAGTTAGTTACTTTATGCAAAAATTGTTTTAGATATTAAATTTCAATTTAATTAATTAACATGTGTGTCTTAGGTTTTAAACACTATACTTCACTACAGTTAGAAATTTAAATGTTTTGATGTAAGTATAGTTTTATACCAGTTGTCAAAAAAAAAAAAACTGATACATTTGCAAAAATTCTTTATTAGGTAAGTAGGGGTCTACCCAAAACCGAAAAACAAGGCAAGGGGTCTATGAGACAAAAAAGTTTGGGAACCTCTGCCCTACACGATGGTACTAGGTTCGAACTCATGACACGCCGGCTACGAGTCCGTTACCTTGACTACTAGGCTACCCGCGCGGCCACTATATATTCTAGAAAACATCTCCCTTTGCATTTTTTCTTCACAGAATTTAAAAATATATAAATTACCCGATATCTTCCGAGCTCATTTGAAAAGTAATGCAATAAAGATAAAGGAAATAGTAAAACTTAAGTGAGAATTTAAAAAATGGATTTGTTTTTATTCATGATTGACAAGGAGGGGAAAACTCAAGCATCCCCCCCAAGTTATAAAAATTAATTTCAATAAAATTTCAAGCAAGGAATAAGATGATGCTAAAAAGATGTCTTGGGATAGGGATCGGCAAACTTTAGGAGAGAAGATTCAAGCTGTAAGTGAAACAAGAAGGATTTAGGAGCCATTTATATAACATATATCTGGGAGTTGAGCGTTCATCTCTGGGCATCTGGACTGCATGCAGTCCTCAATCCCATATCTGGTAGTCTTCAGTGTGGGAGACGACGAAAGTGGAAATATACATGTATCTATATATAGGAGCCATTTATATACATACGCGTGAGCAGAAAAAACTGGTAGCAGTCGCGACCAAGACTATCGTGCCCCAATTAAAAATTTTCTTATGTGAATGTTTATATATTTATTTGGAACTTTTACAAACCCCCACATCGTTTATCTACCATTTCAAATTTTGCAAGGAGCTTAGCTGATGTTTCAAAAAAGTCGTAAGCATATGTCCACCAAAAAAAAAATTTATTTTTATAGTGATTTTCTCTCTCTTTTTTTTTTTTAGAACCATCTTTATTAAAGGAAGGATTTGGGTATGTATGTGCGAAGTCCTCAAATGCCGTGATATACAGCCAATAGTGGAAAATTGTTCACGCTCATGTATTGAAAAGAAATGGATTAGTGGCATTCGATGACATCTTCTGATTTGACAACACTTAAGAATGGATTATGCAAAAATCAACACCCAAGGGGAAAAGGGGTGCGAGGGGTTATAGATAAAAATTCTCGTTTTTAAACTATTACATCAACAGATTTGAAATTTGGAAAGTATATTTTTTTCTTAGAAATTCTACTAGAACAGGTTTTGCGGAAATCGACTTCCAAAGGGCGTTATAAATACATTCCGTTTTAGGAATTCAAGTTTTGTTCTTTTTTTAAATCAAGAGGTGCGGGCTATAAAAATGTTTTTGAATACAATCAAAAGTTTAATGCTAACTTGGGGATCAATAACTGAAAAAAATATATAGTTATACATTATCCAGCGAACGATAGTATTCGGTAGTAAAATGTGTAAGTAATGGGTAACGACTAGTATTTAAATAAAGTTTTACACAAAATAACATTCTCCATTACTTCAAAGCCAAGAGCTTTCGAAGATATTTTTATTTCTGTGGTTTAATGCAAGGACCATGTCAAAATATTATAACGGTGGGAATGAAACTTCCATGCGTCGCGAGAGAAAATAAATATATGTTCCTACCAATAATATCATAAGTGTTTATTCTGGAATTTCATGTTTGCACTAATTAAAATTTAGTTTGATTGTTCCTTTTATAAAAGTAAATTTTTTTTTTATTAACCCTTAAGCATGCCACAAAATAAGGAATGTGTCTGTTACTTCTGTGTTGGGGGTTTATATGTTTCTTTGGGACCCATAACCAAGAGTGCTCCCTAATTCATATATGCATTTTTACCAACAAACAACTTTTACTCCTTAAAGCAATAATCCTAATATTTTCATAGATTCTCAATATTCTTTGTTGACGGAAAACAAATACAGAAGTCTTGAGCCAGAATCAAATGTTTAAATGTATACGCAAATAAAATAAGGCAATTCTTTCCAAAAGATAATAATCAGGACAAAAGAGAAAGGAAAACAATAGTTTAGAGTAAATATGATTATTCTTTTAATAATTCATACAGCTAGAAATCTGAAGAGCCGCAACAGGTATACAAAGAGCCACAAGCGATTCGCGGGGTTTGCCGAACGCTGTCTTTGGCGTATGGTGGAATGATTTTAGTTAGTCTTTGACACATCTCAATGATCATCCTTTCCCAGCAATCCTTACTTTTGACATGCTTCTTGAAAGGTTACAAATTTGAGCATTAAATGTTTTCAAATGATGGAATGATGCTGGTCCATTGTTGGTGGTGCAACATGAGTAGAAAGAAGCATTCCCCGTAAGGGTTGGGTTAAATAAACGCAGCCAAGTGAAATGCTTCGGTCTTTCGAGCACTTACGTACAGACCGAAATACTTCACTGCGTTTTACTTTCGTATAAAATCGATACCAAATTTTAATTTTTACCAACAAACAAAAAAAAAACAATAATACACATATTATAAATAATATTGTTACTTTAGAACAGGCTCAATCAAGAATATTGTATTTCAACATTTGCGCGGAAATAGTGTAACAACCTAAAAAAAATTCAGCATGCGCAAACACCTAAGGGAACGGAGTCTCACTATAAGTCGCATATCGCGGCATTTTTAGATAAGATGAAATTTGCATATATAAATAGTATAGAAATGGTATAAATAGCATAGAAATGGTATAAAAAGTTGAGAAATGTTATAAATAGTAGAGAAATTCGAATAGTATAACATATAAATAAAATTCTTTCTCATCACCTGATAAATAATTACAAGTATTCAATTATCTTGAAAAAAAAATGTGTTCAAAAATCTTTGAAAGTTAGAACTGAGTTCAGATTCTTTCCCCTTCTTTTTACATGTAAATATTGCACAAAGATATGAAACAAAAATTCCATAGAGACAATATTTTACAGTAATTTTTTGTGACAAATGATCATTGAAATGACTGCTTAAAACTGATTATACTTAAATAAGCCAACAAAGTTTCTAGCCAAGAAAGGTAATCTATCAATAACATTACACTAGAATATCATTTTCAATAATGCTGTCGGTAACTCAAATTTAGACATCCCTAATTTAAGACATTTGAAAGCATTGTTAGGAATATTATCCAAACATAACTTAATCAGCAAAAACCAAAATAACCCTTGTGAGAAGTTTTTTTTAATGTTCAAGTCAAGTATACAAAATCTATCACAGTATTCGAGATTAAACAAACACTATGTAGAGCACACACAATCCGATCCTATTCTTACGCGCTCGCGAATAAAATAAATGTATAATATATACAAAAGTCCAGTTATGCATCCAGTTATGCCAAGTATTGAACGTTATAGAACAGGGTTCGCGGCAACCTCCTTGCTGTTGTGTGCCAAACCAATTTATCAATATGATTCAGGATGTCACACAGCACGAAATATTTGAAAAAAATTGATTCCCATGGCAATGCATGCGGATTACAAAAGATATAGGTCACGCACACACAAGAAAACAGATTTAGAATTTTATTATAGATTGATTAATTATGCATTATTTAAAGATATTTATTAACAAAAATAAACGTAAAATATAACTATTCCTTCAATATAAATAAAAATTTTAAATTGTACATATATTTCGTATTATGAACCTTTTAAACTCTTAATTATTAAAATAAATAAACACATCATACAAAATATAAACATTTCTTTAATATAGTTAAATATTTTAACGCGAACTTGCATCTCTATATATTTTGTATCGCAAAATCAAGGGTATAATTTGTGACTTAATAATTCACACGATTCTGAATGTTCTGTTGAATCCACAAAAAAAGCTAAGCAACTTCTTTTCAAACTCAAATTACTTTTCATATGAGAAAAGACTTGTACACATAGATATGTACAGCCAAAAGCATGAGGCAGAGCACATGCAATTTTCTCTTCAAACAATTAAATCTTTCCATAAATGACATTCAACAATTTAAAACAGTTATCGATTTATCGTTAAGTTATCTTCCAGATTTTTTAAAAATTCCGTAAAATTTTCTTTTCATAATTCTGAAGATGTTAATTCAATGCTCCAGTTCAAAATTAACAGCTTTACTCAAAAATTGACTAATTTGTAGAGAAGTGTAGAGTGCCACTAAGAATTGAATCGCCTGCCATGAGTTGCCGAGTGAGTGAATGAGTGAATGAATATTAACGTCCCACTGTTCAGCTACACGAGGGCTTTTTGGGGACGGTCCGCGTAATTTTGAACCATGGTCAAGTGACGCGGACGACACCTGAGCTGGCACCCCCCTCTCCTAACTACCACACCACACCAACGGGAGGACGTTTGAGCTCTCGACAGATTTAACGTGCATCGCTCCCCTACACGGCGGATCTTTAGTGGTACTAGGATCGAACCCATGACAAACTAGCCATGATCCGATGCCTAGACCACTCGGCCACCGCGGCCGCGCCATGAGTTGCCGAATCCTGTAAATGAAATACATAAATTCCACAACAAATAGATATGCAAATTTAGGATTTAATTCTAATTTTTTTTTTAAAAAAATGCACAAAAAAGAAAGGCAAAATTTTTATTAGTAAATAAAACTTAGAAATGTGCACTTTGTCAGCCCTCTTAAGAATTTCAAATTAGGTTATCCCACAAAACTTACATGGACACAACAATTTAATTCTTTGGATTATTGTTTAAAAAGACATCATTAAAAAGACCAATACATCATCAACAAAAAAACCAACAAAAATTGGAGTATCTTCTTAAAATATTTAATTTTTTTTAAAAAAAAAATAACCAGAGTCAATTTTTATTAAAAATTTATATCAGAAAATCAATTATGAAACTATTTTTAAATTATTTATAAAAATGCAATAAATGTATAAATAACAAGTCCAAAACGGTCTAAAAATAACTTACTTCGACGTTTTTATTTTTAACAACTTTCAGAATATTTTTTTCCCAAATCGAATTAACATAATTATCTAAGAAGGGGAGGGCACGACTAAGGAATTTCATTTGGGGACGAGACTTTGTGTAACAGTAGTACTCCTTCAGAGTATAGAACCCTCAATGTAATAGCGCCGAATGGGCAGCCAATTCGGAAAAAATAACCTTCGAAATTCATACTTAGCTGTTATGCAATTTAGTTTCAGTTAACTCCAGCGATGCAGTAGCATGGGTGGTAATGTACCAGCGTATCACGCGGTCGGATAGAGTTCGAGTCGCACGATCAACTTTTTTTTCTTCCAATTCATTTATAATTATTCTTACAATAAAAAAAAAGTTACTCCCTCTCCTAATTTCGACACCACACCAAGGGGAGGACGTTTGAGCCTCCACATATTTAACGAGCATTGGCGGGAAACTAGGTTCAAACTCATAACACGCCTGCCACGAGTCCGATACCTTGACAACTAGGCTACTACGGCCCTGCAATTTTAAGGGGAATGTTTAAATGATTCCTTTTCCCCAACAGCTTAAACAATTTATTCCCATATTAAATCAAGAAATATTTGACGTAAAAAATCGTTTTTTACATAATTATTTTTTTATCAGATAAATATTACGAAAATAAATGTGTGTTAAAAACATTAATTGAAAAATCCATAAAAAGATAATGCAATATATATATGCGACACAATACGCTATTCATTATTTAACAATTTAAGAAAACATTTAAATCCCAGTTTTTGATCTAATTGCTCGAAACAGTTGATACTTTAATCAATGATAAAAATTATCAATCAAATATTCTTGAATTGTACAGCAGATAAATGAGATCAAAAATTCAAAAAGTTCACTTAAATTCGATTGGCATTTCTAATGAAACGGCAAGGAATATTCTTCGGTGAAATTGTTTGATAGGATTGATGAGATTTATCTGCAAAATTCAAAACAAATCAATGCACTTTTCCCCCTTCTTTGAATGAAAATTTACCAAATCGACTTTGATTATGTTAATTTCCCTACTTTCATACGCATTTAGATTTTCACCAACTTAAAAAAATTATTAAAGATAGAAAAATAATGCATTGAATCAATGTATTTACTAATGTTAAAAATTAATATCCAAGAAACGTATTTCTGCATGAGACTGTTAAATCTTCAACCACAATACCACAAATCAACACTGCTTCTTCCAACACCGATTAGCATTCCAAAGGTCAGCATTTTTTGGTTGGTCCCCCTTTCAACCATTGAAGAAAAAGAAGTAGGATAGGGAGGGGAAATACTCCAATGCAAGAGCGCGCGCGAATCCACGTGCCTTGCATAAAAAAATAAGGAATAAAAAAAGAAAAGAAACACAAGCACTTACTACCTTGAGGGCGCACGTAACAGGAATAGCGGCTAAAGCAGTAACCGACCGTTTCTTCCGTACTGGCATGCAATTCTTCTTTGGCCTCTTTGTATTAACAGGCGAATTCTTAACATTTTTATTTGAAATGCATGAAATACATGTTTTCAACAATTTGTGTGAATGATAATCGTTTAGTATGGTTATTTTTCCCCCGGAAAGAAAATCCAATGACTAAAAAATTTCTTATACTAAAAAAAAATAACTGAGTGTAATATTAGAATTGTTTTAATATTTTGTGCACGCACATTTGCAAAACAGCTCACAAATTCTTTCCACAGCTAGATATCCAGATAATGCAAATGTATGTTGTTTTCTGAAGTTATGGACAATTTACGCCAATTATTATGTAAGCGAATAGCAATAGCAAGCTATTGATTAGTAGCATTAATTATGCATATGCTGTTTCGGTTATAAGCAGAAAACAATAATTCGCTATAAAATAAAAACATTGTTCATAGAAAAATTGCAAAACAAATTGAGAATCATTGAAGAAAAACAAAACTAATTTTGCAAAATTTATTTGATTATATCAAAAAGAAATAACTACCATAAGTAAAAATAAGTTTACGGCGAATTATTCTACAAATCTTTAAATTAAACGTATGAAAAACGGTAAAATTCGTTACCATAAATATAAAAAGGCTAAAGCAGAGATTCTCAACCACTCTGGGGCGGCATTTTGTGTGCCGCATCAAATTTTTAAAAAATTATTAACTGAAAAAAATAATAATCCAAAACCGAATCATTCGGCCGTTTTATAGAAATAAACTGAGGGTATTCGTGATTCTTTCGTGATAGATGGAAGTAAGTAATCAAATAAGTAAAATTCTTTTAAACTTATTTGATTGAAAGTGTGCCGCCTAATTTTGAAATTGTTAAGTGTATAGCAACAACAACAAAAAGTTGAGAGTCATTGCTCAACAGTCTTAGTACATTGGTTGCATTCGTGTATACTACACACTTTTCACACAGTGCTTGCAATCAGACTAAAGAAAAAAAAATTTTGAACTATCTTTACATGGCAAAAAAAAAAAGTAATAAAATAAAAAAAAATTATAAATCAATGACTTGTGTTTATCAGAACATTGAAAAATTTTAAATGTAGCTACGTTTCACTTCGAAATACGAGCCCGAGTTTCTGAAGTTTAATTTGAATACACACAAAATGACATTATTCGTATAATTTTTTTAAATAAAATATCCATATATAAGATCTCAGATTTAAGTTTTCACAGAGCATAATATTCTAGCTCACGTGGCTTCATTACCAATATAGGTCGCAAATGCCTAAGGGCTAAAGGCTCGTGAACTAAAGGCTCGAGAATAGTTGGATCAAGATTCGATACAACCAAAGTGACGTTGCAATTCGCCGCTACATTAAGGCTATTGGCGACGGACCACGTAATTTGAACCATGGTCAAGCAAAGATGACACCACACAGAGCTGACACCCTACTTTCCGAACTTTAAGACTTGGAGCATCCCGATGGATTTAACATACACCAGTCCCTCTACACGGCGGGTCTTCAGTGACAACAGGACTCGAACCCACGACTCCCGGCCATGAAACCCAAACTATAACCACTCTGCTACTTCAGTCTTAGTATTAATGAGGGCAGTAAAATCTGAAATCAAATTGAGTCTCAAAATCGTCACGAGGAGATAACGAGTACTTTATAATCATTTGTTTTATTGGTATGCACATATTCCAATTTTTAGAAATTTTACATTTACTAGTTTTTCAAATCAGCATTTGGCTCGCGCATGCTGTAGTTTTCTCGTTACTAGTCTAAAAAAAAAATGTTAGTACAGTTTATCATCTTAATGAAAAATATAAAAATTCAGCTTCTCTGAAAAAAATTATATAGGAATTTAATTCATTAAAATTATTTTTAAAGCAAAAATTCTTTTATCTAGAAAGCTTTATTCATTTCAAATTCAATTAAAGAAAAAAAAAGTAAAATGATCTATCACTTTATTGCTTTGACACACTGACACGAATTGGGTCTCATTAATCTGTGAGCCACAAAGCGATCTATAGATCAAAAGTTATTTTTAAATCAAAAGCTAGAACCACAGACTTATTTTGATAGCTGAAGATTATCTTTTTTTAGTTTCCTTTCCCCCCAACCATACAGAAAGAAATTTAAGGACAAAAAAAGTATATAGATAGATAAATATCATACATTTTCTACAAATTTAGATATAAAAAAAGTTTCCAAATTAAGTGTATTGTCGATTTCCATTGTCTTTTCAGAAATAGCACATTTTTACTGTATAATGTGCCTTTTTCTTCATTTCATTAGCTTATTCTTCCAGCTAGTGCATTCAAATAAATCTGTATTTACTCTTATAATTGTTAAAATGAATCCTGAATAGTATTTGAAAAAATAAATAATGTTTTTTCCCTAAAAATAAACCAAACAAAATTTTAAAAAAACTTACATTTTGAAACATTTTCCCGTTTTTTTTACAGTTTTTCGATATTTTGTGAACTTTCCTAAAACTGAATTTAGCTTCTAAAACTGATTTCATTTCCTGATACATATTTAGTAATTAAATGAATATAAATTACATAATGCATTTAAATAAATGTCACAAACGTTTCATCAAGAATAAAAAAATACAGAACAGATAATGAAGAACACTATAGCAAAGTAAAAACTATTAGCATGTCACAAAAAATTAAAATTCTATTTTATTAAAAGACGATTTATAGATTTTAAATATTTCATAAAGTAAAAATAACAGTGAACTGTATTTAAGAGAATCTTATATATATATATATATATATACAAATTCCTCAATTATCATATTTGGTTAGATAGTTCTGATTTGGGTGAGCAGATCTAGGGAAAACGTCCAACACAAGATTACAAAGATGAAAAAACAAACGCGATTGCTTTTAGCAAACTAAAATCCATGCAGCTAAAATTGCGAAATTTGCTAATGATAGCAAAAAAATATGCCTTATTTTAAGAATGGGACTCCACATAAAAAAAAATTGTATATTTAAATTGCATATACATGCAAAATTTTTTAAAAATTTTTTGTAATTATGAAATTTGAATGTGTAATTTTGGAAACAGTTGTATTCAGTGGGAACACTATTTAGTAGCATTTTTTTTCGTTACTTTTTTGTAATTAATAATTTTACATAAACTGTGTATGAATTTCAAAAATCTGATTACTGTTTTGTTGAAACTGTCTGATTTATATTGCGACTGTAACAATTTAAAATAAAATTGGCATCTTTTTTTTTTGTTGTAAATTAACAATTTTTAAATTATATATTATCACCTTTAATATGCACTTGAGATGCGATAGACAATTAAAAGAATTTTAATATCCTTTTTCAATAAAAATTTTTTCCTTCTTAAGTATTTTTAACAAGTGTTTCTGTTAATTCTTAACAAATGACACTTAAAAAGTGCATAACTTTCATTTAAAGTTAAAAGAATTTTAAATAAAAAAAATATATACCTTAAAATAACATTTTCAAAATGTACAACATTGAACATAAAATTGCTTCAATGAAAGTAGCCAATGCGAGAAATTCCAAACAGCAACTCGCGCGTTTTTATTCAAAAACATACATTCTGAATTTACGAACACAAATACAAAATAAGAAAATACCTTTTACTCGTACCCATGTTAGCTAAAACTAGGTTAACAGTCAACTTCATTAAGGTTTGTGTGTGTTTGCTTAATAAATCTATACGAGATAGTAATGATATTATAGGAGGAATGGTTTTATTATGTATTTACCCGGGCTTGCTACAAAATTTAAATTGGGATCAGTGGTTGCGCGCAAGATCAATATTGGCGCATAACAATGACATTGTCCATAAAATCAACATTGAAAATTTAAACGACATGCGGGGGAGGGGGAAAATGAAGAAATATTTATCAATGAATACAAGCATGGATAAAGAACAAAGTGCTTCATATCCCACGGAGTTCTTGAATTCACTTGAACTTTCGGGTGTACCCTTACGCAAACTTCAATTAAAACTAAATGTACCAGTTATACTTATGCAAAATCTCGATGCTCCTCGACTATGTAAAGAAACGAGGCTTTGGATCACAAAACTGATGCAGAATATACTTGGTTCCAATATTTGAACATATGTCATGAAAAGGGATAGTGTTATCATACCTCGAATTCCAAGTATCCCCACTGACCTACCGTTTCAATTCAAACAAGTTCAATTTCCAGTTTTACTGTTGCTATTAACAAAGCTAACATTTCAGGTAGTAGGGGTGCATTTGGAAAAGCAATGTTTTCCCCATGACCAACTATATGTAACCTGATCGGTGTGTCAATGCCCAAATCTTCACATATTTGCAATTGACGGAAGAACATATAATATGGTATACAGTAGCATCTTAGAATAATATTCTGTTTTGAGCTCTTTTAAAGAGGAATTATATATTAAACGTAGATTCTTTCGATTTTTAAAAATATTAATAGTTTAAGTTATTGAATTTTGTTAATTATTATAATAATTTACGTTTTCAGTTTTTTTAAACTAAGCACAATTTTATAATTTTTAAATTTTATTGGTTCCAGTCACACACACAAGCAATAAAAAAATTATCATATTATATTATATACTTTCTAATGACAATGATTACGACTTTGATAGTTATTTAAAGATATCAACGCGAGCGGAGCCGCGGGTAAAAGCTAGTCTATATATATAAAAATGAATGTGTGTCTGTACTCGATAGACTCAAAAACCATACATCCAATCACCGTGAAAATTTGGGAAATTATTAGGTATATCCCCGAAAAGGTTTTTGTAAATTTTTTTAAAAAATCAGAGTTGGGGTTCTAGGTGCTTTTGAACAAATATCCCAAAAATATCAAAATAACATTTGCATATTTACAAGCACAATATCATTAATTTCATGATGATATTTAATTCTTGCGATAAAATTCTTCATCGGATCGTCATTATATTTATGCGCGAGTATTTAAACAAAAATTAAAATCTTTAATAGATTTAGAACATTTTAAATACATAAATTGTGTTTCCTTAAATGTTGTTTTTGTGTTTTACAAAAAACAACAATGCGTTTGACCTTTGATTTTTCGCCAGCAAATTGTAATAAATACAAAAATGCAGTCAAAAAACTTTCGCAATTATTAATACGAGAATAAATTATTAATACATGAATAAATAAAAATATTGATTTCCAGCTGAAGAAAATAATTGGAAATACGTTTTATTTAACCCCACAATTATGCCACCAAAGCGGAAAGCCATTGGTTGATCTATAAATCAAGCAAAAAGGAAAAGAGAAGAACGAGCTTCAGAAACAAGTGAGCAGAGACAAGCTAGGCAAGAAAGAAATTGAATTCACACTGCTCTTGCTCGATCATTAGAAACGAGTGAACAGAGGCAAGCAAGGCAAGAAAGAGATCGAGAGAGTTCACACTGTTCTTGCTCGATCACTACAAACGAGTGAACAGAGGCAAGCAAGGCATCAAAGGAATTGAATTCGCAGGACACAGGCAAGACGAATGATACACACTGATTTGAATTTATGTGGTTTCAATTACAATCCCCTTTACAATTACAGTATTCATCCAAGTGTAATTATAGGAAAAATGGATAAAAAGTGTACCTAATGTGGTGCTCAAAAATTTAAAAATGGAACTTCAGGTATGTGCTGTGCCAGGTGGAAAAGTAAAGTTACCAGACTTGCGTTCACCCCCTGAATCATTATTAACTTTAATATCAGGTAAAACAAGTAAATCAAAAAAATTTTTGAAAAATATACGCAAGTACAATGCATGCTTCCAAATGACATCGTTCGGAGCAACGAATATAGTTTGTGCAAATTATATGCCAACATTTAAAGTACAAGGACAAATTTATCACCATGCTGGATCACTACTACCCTTGACACACAAATGCTGATCACAAATATCTTCAGATATATTTTATGGGAAATACTGACGAACAAATCAACAGACGGTGTCAACTGAATATGAGTACTAAACGAGAGATTGTCGCTGAATTACAAAATTTGTTTGAACAACATAATGAATTAATTAAGTTATTTAAAACCGCCATTGAACAAATGCCATCTGACGATTACAAAGTAATAGTAAAGGCAGATAAAACACCTATTGGTCAACATCGAAGACAATTCAACGCACCAACGATCGATGAAGTGGTAATTGTCATAGTTGAAGAATTTAATTCTCGCGATATAATTCTTCAACGTAGAAATGGTGACGTCCAGCAAGTATCAGAAACTCATCGTTCATATGATGCATTACAATATCCCATTTTATTTTGGCAAGGAGAGGATGGATATCATTTTAATATTAATATGAGAAATCCTACAACTAATGTGGACATGAACCAAAAGGTCAGTGCTATGAATTATTATGCATATCGAATGATGATTTGTGAGAATGCTGATAATCATATATTGAAATGTAGACAGTTATTTCATCAATACATTGTTGACATGTATGCAAAAATAGAAAGTGAAAGACTCCTCTACATACGACTAAATCAAGTCAAATTGCGTTCTGAAGAGTACATCCATTTACGTGATGCAGTTGTAAATGATGGAAATCTCAGTGAATTGGGGAAAATGGTCATTTTACCATCCACATTTACAGGCAGCCCAAGACACATGCATGAATATGCACAAAATGCAATGACGTATGTTCGTGCATATGGTCGTCCGGATTTTTTTTATCACATTTACATGCAACCGAGCATGGGATGAAATAAAGGAGCTTTTATTAACTGGACAATCACCATCAGAACGTCATGATATTTCTGCACGTGTATTTAAACAAAAATTAAAATCTTTAATAGATTTTACTGTCAAACACCCTGTATTTGGAGAGACGCGATGTTGGATGTATTCCATTGAATGGCAAAAAAGAGGTTTACCACATGCGCATATTTTAATATGGATGATGGAAAAGATAACACCAAACAGAATTGATGAAATCATCTCTGCAGAAATACCAGACATTGAAATTGATAAAGACTTGCACGACATTGTCTCAAAAAATATGATTCATGGTCCATGTGGCTCACTAAATAATAAATCACCATGCATGTCAGATGGAAAGTGCACAAAGCGGTATCCTAGAGACTTACTTGCTGAAACTATTACAGGCAATGATGGATATCCACTCTATCGACGACGATCTACCAAAGATGGTTGAAAATCCATTACACTAAAAGTACTCACTAATACTATTGATGTTGATAATCGTTGGGTAGTACCATATTCTCCATTACTACTAAAAACGTATAAGGCACACATAAATGTTGAGTACTGCAATTCAGTGAAAGCTATAAAATATATTTGCAAATATGTGAACAAAAGAAGTGATATGGCAGTGTTTGGAGTGGAAAATACAACTGCATCTAACGATGAAGTCGCCCAATATCAACTGGGACGCTACATAAGTAGCAACGAGGCTGTATGGCGTATTTTTATCATTTTTCATTCATGAGCGATATACAACGGTTGTTCATTTAGCAGAACATCTTGAAAATGGGCAGCGTGTGTATTTTACATCAGAAAATGTACGTGCAAGAGCAATGTCACCACCGCCAACAACATTAACCGAATTTTTCACATTATGTAGAAATGATACCTTTGCAAGGACACTACTATACTCTGAGGTACCAACATATTTTACGTGGAATACATCAACAAGAACATTTCAGCGTCGTAAACAAGGTAGAGCAGTACAAGGACACCTAAATTTATATTCCACAGATGCACTGGGTCGTCTGTACACTGTAAATCCAAATAACGGAGAATGTGCTTTTACCTAAGTTTATTATTAATCAATGTTTATGGATCAACATCTTTCCAAGAATTAAAAACAGTCAATGGCCATGTGTGTGCTACATTTCGTGAGGCTTGCCAGAAATTAAATCTCTTAGAAAACGATGCTCATTGGGATATTTCACTCACTGATGCTTCTAATACAGCTCAACCACAGCAGATACGTACACTATTTTCCATCATACTAACTACATGTTTTCCAGCTAATCCAAAGGATCTTTGGGAAAAATATAAAGACATTTTACATCGCATGCATAGAATAAATGCTAATCCTAACATTAAATTTACATCAAATATATCCAATGAAGCATTGATTTTAATTGAGGATTCATGTTTGACAATAGCCAACAAATCACTGACAGAATTGGGAATGATTGCTCCAAATAGATATGGTAATGACATTTTCGATCGTGACATACAACGAGAAACGCACTTCGATGTTAATGAATTACAAACATTTGTTCGAATTAATCTGCCGAAATTGGTATTAGAACAACGAACAGCATATGACACAATTATAAATGTAATTTCTAACAAGAGATGTGGTTTATATTTCTTTGATGCACCTGGAGACATTGGTAAAACTTTTATTTCAATTATTCTGGCAACTATAAGATCACAAAATAATATTGAACTTGTTATTGCATCATCTGGTATTGCCGCGACTCTTTTAGATGGTGGTCGAACAGCACATTTAGCATTGAAATTGCCATTAAATATGCAGGTAATTGAAACTCCAACATGTAATATTAGCAAATATTCTGGGATGGGAAAAGTACTAAGATCGTGTCAGCTTATAATAAAGGAGGAATGCACCATGGCCATTAAACCATTGGAAGCACTCAATGGCACATTAAAAGATTTGAGAGGAAATGAGCAGCTCTTTGGTGGTGCCCTCATGTTGCTAGCTGGTGATTTTCGACAAACTCTACAAGTTATACCACATTCAACACCTGCAGATGAATTAAATGCATGTTTCAAATCATCGGTGTTATGGAGG
The DNA here is from genome assembly GCA_019973975.1 of Trichonephila clavata. Lineage (NCBI taxonomy): Eukaryota > Metazoa > Arthropoda > Arachnida > Araneae > Nephilidae > Trichonephila > Trichonephila clavata. The sequence continues at coordinate 38,044 of BMAO01016786.1, forward strand.
TATGTGGAAAAAATATCTTTAAAGACCAATATGCGTGTTCAATTACAACAAGCTGAATCTTCTGAACGATTTGCAAAACAATTGTTAGATATTGGGAATGGTAAAATGGAAATGGACGAATCCACACACTGTATTACAATACCAGAAAACTTTTGTCCTATTGTAAAATCCACTAATGAATTGATTGCCAAAGTTTTTCCAAATTTATTTCACACACTGAAAACACACGGCAATACAATGAAGCGTTCATGATAAATTTTTTAAAAATTACGATATTGAGAAATTAAAAAGTATTTTTTCCCTTTGTCTCTAAAGTAAATATTTAGGTCAATGTAAGTATTTAGGTTAAAGTAGGTCATTAGAGATCTTTGAGAATTTCAAAATTTTTTAGTTTCAACCAGAAAATGTTGCCATAACTGGTAAATTCATTGCCGATTCATCTCTGGCATGCAGTTAATCTTTGGCGATAAATTGCTGGCATGGGGTTAACACCAGGGCCGTAGCTACCGCCGTATCAATGATACGGGGCCCCCAAGCTACAGGGGCCCCAACACGTAATAACAAGGCCTACATTTCTAAAAAAGGGCCCAGAGGGAGTTTTGATTCGGGGCCCCTTCAGAACTAGCTACGCCAGTGGTTAACACAAGTATTTATAAAGGTTTTACTTTGCAGATCAGATAATAAAATTGAAAAGCATTTGTGATGGCTATGTAACCGGGAAACACAACAGAGTCCAGATGGATCCCTTGGAGGTCTATTGTAAGTTTAAAAAGAATGTATAAGTAGAATTCCAGGGATCTACATGTGTGTGGGATTAATAACAAATTTATTTACAAATTTTATTCAATTTTTAAAAAATGTGATTAGATAATTTCCGTTTTAATACGTACAGAAATAATATAAATTTGCATAGGGAAGTATGATTCATGCATTTAGAGTGGAATGTCATAGTATAAAACAAAATATAAACCAAATAAATCTGTTCATATTTTAGTTAATTTGTTATTTTTAAGATTTTTCTACTATTTTTAGAAGGAAGATTATATTATACAGAAAAAATGTAAGGCGTCTAAAAAAAAATTTCTTCAAAAGGGTTGATGCTGGAAAAAGAACTAATGTTTTATATGCTTAAAAATATGGAAAAATATTTTACTCATTTTCTAATTAATATTAAATTCCACTATACATGGATGAAACAGGAAATTTCATTAAATTCATTCCTAAGTAATTGGAAGCATGTTATTACTAGAAACAACACTTTGCAATGATTAACAAGTTCTTTCATAAGGCAGAAATTTTTTTTACTACATATCCTTAAATGACCTTGGATTTTAAAATACAATAACATGCATTTTCTCCTTTTTTCAAAAATTAAATTAGAAATCAATTAAAGTATGCAAAAAGTAATCAATTAACAAACGGACTACATTATTTGATACCAAACAGGTTCATTCTAAAAACATAAGAGTAAAGCACAAAAATGGAAGAAAAGGATATCTAATGCCCGGAAAAATAATTTCAATTCACAACAGTAATTTTAGTTAGGAAGATTATATAAAATCTTCCTAACTAAATTTGCTCATTCACATTCAACTAAGCAATCATTCACAACAGTCCAAAAAAATAATTTCAATTCACAACGAAACTAAAAAAAAGAAATACTTATATACCAGTCTGCTGGCTAATAATAAAAAAAAATTACTTTCCGAAGTATATCTGCATAAATAACTAAATTAATATATAACATTTCATTATTTTAAAAACTTGTTACATCTTAACCAAATTATATTTAAAAATAATTACATCATACAGGCAGTGTCTTGACTATTTTTAAATATATAAGACATACTGTGTACATTAACCCTCTTTCTTTAGTAAAGAGATCCAGCAACTCTTTAAAAATAATCTTCTATCTTCTCTGCCTTAAAAAATATCCCAAATTTTAATCATTTTCTACAAAAAATTTGAAAATAAATATGAAGCTATAATCAAAGATCATTGTGCTCAAGCATGCGCGAGAATGCTATTTCATAACTGGCCTTGCAACAAGGGGATGGTTTTTGATTAGGTGAAAATGGTCAATGGATTGAAATAAAAGTAGCAAATAAGATTTAACTCGGCATTCCTTTCTTCTAAAAATATGTATATATATATTCTTCAACTAAAGTACTTACTCGAATCAAAGCAGCACTCCAAATTCTCAACAAATTAATTAGTTTATCAGTATTATAAATTTTTAAATACATTCATGAACCTGTTATGTCTAATTGCCTCCTCCAACGAATTTTCCCTTCGATTCTAAGCTGCACCCAATTTTAGCAACATTAACATTGGAAAAAAGTGCGGCTTGGTTTCGACTAAATACATTATATCTAATATAGAAAATTAAAGCTGCATGGCTTTAGCTCAAAATCAGAATCTAAAGGACAAGAAAAAAAAAGGGTCCATATTTTAAAATTTATAATGAATGAGCATCGTGCATGCAAGAAAAATAAATACCAACCAAATTACAAATGATATTTCTCTAACTTTAATTCTAAATGATAAAGCATATGTTATTACTTGAATTATTATTTTTTCCCTTAAAATCAAGAAAAATATTTTGATTTATGAAGGAAATCTTTTAATTGTATTGTAACATTACAGGTGAATATTGCAAAGGTAATATAAGAGTACAGCCAAATATAAAATTATATCAAGCCTGTGCTTATATTTCTACAGTACACTGAACTTAATCACAAATGTAATCACATAAAAAACAATAGAACTTTATTTAATTCATATTAATGTAAATATATACCAATACCTTGAAAAGAGGTAATCATAACATTCAGAAAATTGTTCAAATTGGATGAAAAGATACACAAATGGTAAAAAGTATAACAAGAAAATAGTTAAAAAATTATGAAAAAAGTATACATGCAATAAAGAAAGATATTTAAGGAAAATAATACAGCAGTGAAATTCACACGATGTTTTTTTTTCCCTTCTATGTTTTAACAGAAACATAGTTTTATTACACATGATAGAAAAAAATGTAATGTTGTTATAGAAAATCAAATAAGTGTTTTTACTATTTGTTGTCCTTACATAACCTCTATCTAAGTAGAAATGAATTATCTGCCAAGTTAAGTTTCATATAGAATGGAAAATATATTCATACATAACTTTTATATTACACATATCTCCATAGTTGTATGCAGTTAAATGATTATAAATAATTCAATGTAAAGAAAAATCAGTACTGCTCAGATAGCCTGATGTAAAAGATACATTGCCAAGTGTTGAGAATGACAATGGTTATAAATAATTAAATGCCAAGCGTTCGGATAAAATGTCACCAGTATCTTGCTCATCATTCTATGCATGACTTTTAGTAGTAATCCAATAAAACTAGTAACAACAAATGGTACTTATGTATTATCACAACCTATTAGCACAATAAAATGAAACTAAGCCCATGACTGCCAATTTAGTGCATATGACACGCTAAATTGAGGCTGCCAGCTTGGCGAGTTATCTTGAACAGTAAGAATTGTTGCAATAATATGCAAGTACCCAACTAGCAACAAATATGCTTTATTTGTGCATATTTTATAAATCATTACTAAAAGTATTCATTTGGCAAGATTTGTACCCACCTATACATTAAGTACTGAAAATCTGAATGCTTCTAAACAGTGTAAAGAATTGCAGAATCAAACAACAAAATCCAATGGATTCAAAAATAATCAATAAGGCCAAGGGAGAAAAAATATTTAAAAAATCTGGAGATCAAGCTAATGGAGGATTGATTGTGACAATTCGAAACAAGCTGAAAGCTATTGATCAGTCACATGACAAGGATATACCTCAGCTAGCACCACACTCTAAATTTACACATGCTGACATGAGGATATTCATCCTCAAATTTCTTTTACATCAGCCAAGTGGGAGAGTTACTTCATGGCATCCAAATTCAACCTCATGAATAGACAGAAACAATACAAAACACAAATGTGTGACCATAACTAATTGATTATTGCAACCACATGCCAATGAGGAAGTTATCCAGCAAACCTAAATTAATGTACAACCTCTGACAATAAAGTTCAGTGAATGAAATCAGAACGGCCGATCTGGCAACACTGGAGAAACAAAACACTGCACATGCGTAGTGGCAGGTGTTGACCATCTGTCCCTACCATTGTTCAGTTGAGCATCAGTTGTGTTCCGTGTAAGACTTGTTTTACAAAGTGCTTGTTTAGTGTGTTGGTTCTTAACTGAGAACAGGAAAGTGGACGAACAAAAGATCAACTTAAAATTTTGTTTTAAGCTTGGCAAAACACTAACAGAAACTTATTCGATGCTGGTACATGTTTATGAAGATTAAGCCCTGTCCATGAAGTGCACGTATGAGTGGTTTACCTGTTTCTGAGAAGGACAGAAAAGTGTTTCTGACAAACCCTGTAGCAAAAACCGACGACCTCCATCATTGATGAAAACATTAAGAAAATGAGTAAATTAATCACAAAAGATCGATTAATTTTGCACATGATAACTGGATGATGAATACTGAAGGTACATTGAAATTTTGACCCATTTTATGAAACATATACACAGAGTACAACCCAGTAAGGACAAGGTTCTTGTTTTTTTTTGTTCAAAACAATGCTTGCCCTCACACAGCCAATATCTTCAAACAGTTCATGGCAAAAAAGGGGGTGGTGCAAATTGAACATCCACCATTCTCCCTATATCTCAATCCCCTAGATTTCTTACTATTCCCACGACTCAAACTTACTTTGAAAGGAAATAGATTTGACAATATTTCTGACATCCAATGAAACGTAATAACACTTTTGAACTCCATTTCAAAAGAGAAGACTTCTTGCAAAGTTTCCAGGACATGTATAACAGATCTCAGTTGTGCATAGTTATGGGAAGTAACTATTTTGAAGAAAAGTAATGTAATTTTTGTTAATTTTTCCTTTACATTAATGTTACAGGACTATTCACCGAACTTTATTGTCAGAGGTTGTATTAAAAATTTAACTAGTCCAAATTATAAGCAAAAATTTATTGATAATCAGTAACCGTATTGTAATAATTTTTTCTTTCCATTTATAAGAATTTCTTTATTCTTTTTTGACAATTTAATTGAATATTTTTAATGTAAAAATTCACAAGAGAGTAAGGTTCAAGGTCTTTGCACATAACCAAAAAACACTCAACTATAATTTTATAGCTGCATTGTTTCCAGTCAAGAAATTTTACATAAAATAAGTTGAACGCTGATTATGTATCATACTTCATTTTAGCTATCACCAATCAGATAAACTATAACTGATTTTAAATTATTTCCAAAAATGATCACATCAGCAGAAAAACAAATATAATTGATAACTATTTTTTGAAGTTCTATAAAAAGGTTAATCACAATGAGAAATAGAGAACTGTAATATTGTAATTAGAGAATGATATGCGTGTTTCATTCATATTTAATACATTGCTTTTAAAAAATTGTTTTATAAATATTCAAATTTTAAAAAAGGTTCCAAAAACAAGAAATGTAACATGTTTTTTTTGTTAAAAAAATGTTAAAAAAATTGTCTGAAAAAATACACTCTTGCATATTGTTAACACACTGACTTTAAACTAGGAGATAACTTGTAGTTTGAGTTTGTATCTTCTAACTTGCTTGCCACATTTATTCAGTAACGATGCATTTTGAAGAATCAGTATAAATATGAATAGTATAATATAATTGAATAATTTGTATAAATAATTTATACAAATTATTAACTAGAATCCAAATTATTAACTAGCTTTTTAACTAGAATCCTTAAAAGTACTGTGGGAGTCAACATGCTATTTATCATAATCAAAATTCTTTAATTTTTTTATAAAAATGGACAATTTTCAAAAAAATACTTAACAGATTATGCATAGAAAATAAATAATTGTAACCTACTGTACTCATTTAGAAACATTTTTTTTGGTACTTACAAACTATTGCAACAATGCCAACGTTCAAAACAACTGATCAAGTTGGCAACTCCAATTTCGCATGCGTCATATGCACTGAATTGCACAACCATGTTTTCCGTTTCATGTATTGTTGCCAATACGGTTGCGATAAAACATAAGTACCCATTTCCTTCCCATTCTGTCTAATAGTGAAAAAATTGGTTGTGTTTAGGTTTTAAAGAAATTTTCAAGCAATGTTACAGCCATAAAAAAATCCATTTAAAATAAATACCTGCATGAAATACTTTTATTTTACTCTCTAAGCAAATATATTTGTTTGTTTACATCAAGCCTATTATAAATAGAGAGAGCAGTAAACTTTAAGTCCTTTTCACACAGATAAAGAATTTTTCAAATTGTTTGAAGAGATATCAAGAGAGAATCAGTGGAATCTTTTTTATTTTTAAAAAATAACTTTAAAAACATATAAATGGAAGATTTAGCAAAATTGCTTAAATAATAAGGAAAAATTTTAAAATAAAAATTAGCTATAAAATTTTATTAGGAGACTAAATCTTACAAAAAATACATAAAATAGTAAATATTTTTAATACATTTAGCAATGTAATAAAAATATTTACATTGCTAAATCTTTTAATATTTTTTTCTTAATGGCTAAATGACTTTAAAAATTAAGTGTCCTTTCTAGCCTTAAAAAAAAATTAAACAATAGAATTGGATGAAATATTAATTATTTGTTATTAAATATGCCATAAAATATTTAAAAGCAAGATTTAAAAAGCCTAAGTAGGCTGTTTCTCAAACCTTTCGTAAAAAGACACATAAATTTAATCTTATTGGTATTTTAAATACTATATCATGAGCATGTTTCTCTCTCTCTCTCTCTATATATATATATATTTAAATATATTTAAAAATTTATTTGAAAATTAATACTTTATATTAAATGTATGCTATACTTTACTAGAATAGATATATTCCATGTAATATTATATGAATCTAACATTAACCCAATGAAAAATCAAGCCACTTGCAATAACTAGATAGCTTTTCAATAAAACGTTCTTTCTATATAAATAGTTTCTATATAAAAGTCTTTCTATATAATCTTTCTATATAAAAACTTCTTATATATAAATAGTTGAAGTTTTATCATCAATCAATAAGTTCATATAAAATAAAATGAAAGGTAAATACAAAATTAATATAAGTTCATAGAAAATATAATGAAAGGAAAATACAAAATTAATAAAGTTTCATTAGAAAAGAATTTTTATGAAAATTTTAGTACAAGTGTAACAAATTGAGAAAGAATATAACTTTATTTTCTATATCTGCCATTAACATCACAAACATTTAGAAGTGTATTGAGTGTAACTATTTTAATTTTTTAAAAATCGTTTTAATTATTTCGTTTTACGGCGGGAATATTCTTAGACGAGGATTTAAAAAAATGAGTTTTTAATTATTAATATTTTCTAAAGACACAAAAGAGCAAGATAATATAGCGATGCAAATAAACTTTATAACACAAAACACATATAATTACAAAAGAATCAAGTCAGATTCATTCATGTAAAATAATTATTCAATACAGCCATAAAAACAAGAAAATAAAATTTTGAAATACATACCAAGTGCCTTCATTTATAAAGATTATCCATCCATTTTAAAAATGAAACCAATACAAAAATAAAAGCATTTCGACCATTTCATGGCTAACTCTATAACCGACTACATGATAATTTGTAAACATCTTAACCGGCTGGAATGTACAACATTTCCACTACAACGTGGATATAAACATGCGATATTAATTCTTCACGTGAATCAATTCTACTGATAAATTAAAAATAATCAGAGAGTATGATATTAATTGAGAATCGGTAAGATAACTCGCTCTGTCAAATTCTGCATTCCATTGCAGTTGACATTCGGATTACTTCGTATACAACCCTGATACTTAATGAAAAGATCCAAATAAGAACGAAGAAATAATATTATGCCATAGGAGCTTTAATAGTTTTCGATTTTGATCACTAGGCGGCTACAAATATAAAGTAGAACTACTTCACTTCGTAATTCATCTATACAACATTTTTAATGTAAGAAGGTTGGAATATATATTTCCGAGAGCCAGCTGAAGTTTTATTTTATTTATACAAATGCCAGACATTTGACAACTGAGCCATTTATCTTTATCTTGCTTCTCAATGCTTTAAAATAATAGAATTAAATAATAATAACGCAGAGCATTCGTCAATATGCTCCTTATCCAAGGAATGTCCAAAGTTACAAATAGTACAGTATGAAGAGTCCGTAAGTCGAATTGTAAAGAGATAGGACTTCAAACAAGCGAGGCCAATCAAAATACGAAATAGTGCCACAGCTACAGGACAATCCAAATGTTTAAATACTCTAAAGATCAAGGAAGCCAGACATCGTTATGACAGATTTAACTTTAACTAAGGTGCATCACAAGAAGGCCTATCACGTTACACATATTTCCGAAAGCCAGCTAATATACAACACTGATGTCGCTAGTCCTGAATAAGCCTTGAAGCAGAATTCCTTGGGTGCCCTTTTTTCTGGGTTCCTTAACATGTTACGATTATTTGCTTGCGTATATTAGAGCCCCTGCAGCTTGGGGAATCCGTATCATTGATACGGCGGTATCTACGCCCCCTGATAAACATATAAATTAACAAAAAAATATTTATAAATTGCATTCGTAAAAATTTTATAACACCTGTATCATAAAGTACTATTACGTTACCGAAATGTTTTCTTCCGCGCAGAGGAACTTTTAATAGCAAGGCCGATCAACATTTTTTTTCCTCTGCAAAGCTGTCCACAAATTTTCCAGATTTTGTATGCGGTTAAACTACAGAGACAAAATGATTCTCTTATACTTTTCTACTAGAGCTAGCTTTAGTTATAACGAGTTAAACAACTAGCCTTTTGACTTCGTCGAACTGAGGACGAACTGAATTATCAAAAAATTCCTACCTAAACAAACGTAAATTTTCTAGTCATTTCTGACGGCCAATCAGATCACTAGCTCACACTCGATTTTTCTCGCGTAAATGGAAAATATAAAGTCACACATTTTTACTGCTTTTGGATTGGCTAGGTTAAGTGCCCCTCACCAACCTGAAATAGTGTTAGTCACCCTTTTTATGGATTTTTCAGTCTGTTAAATATAGTAAGAAAGATACATAATTATTTTAACACTATTTTTTATTTAAACTACATTAATTCTTAATATACAAATAATTTATTTAAAAAATTCTTTTTTCCCGCAGGGTAAAAGCAAAATTCTTCTCACAAACACTCAAATATTTGTTCTACGAAAGATTAAGCCCCGAATGCATTAGGTGCTCGAAATATCTATCCTAACAACTAAAACAGAGTTGAAGATTTTTCATCGCCAAATCGGCATTCCCAGCTTAAGGTTAATCGCTAAGGTCCCTCCTTAAAAATGATCAGTTTGTAATAACCGTATACCGGACAGTTACACGAAAAAAAATTTCTCCGTGAAGTAATGCTTTTCTCGAAGATGCTTTCTGTGTAATATCGATGGATAGGTTGCGCAGAGTAGCAGGTATAAAGACTTCGAATATATTTTTAAATCTTTTGTTTCCCCAAATCAGTTAAAAGTATTTCTTTAAGTATATATATAGTGAAAAAAATTTCACATAGGTTATTTCCTGGGAAAAATACTCAAAGAATTTTAACAATTTGAATATAAATTAAAATGACATATTATTTTTTACAAATATAAAATAAAATATTAAATTATGAATAATCTTCCTTTCTTGCCAAGTCTTTTCACTTGCGAGCAACTCTTAACCATTACCTCACCTATTCATCTATTGAGGCTTAGATAGAATTTTTCATTTGCATAAAACCAAGTCCTCTCTACTAAAAGTGGTTTTCAAACTAATATCATAGTTAAAAAGAGTATTTTCCTCAAGAGGATTATTACAAATCCAAATACAACCCGTTACAAAGTATACTATAGTTTTCTAAAGTTTGGAATAATACCTCGAATAAATTACTTCAAAACATAAGAGTATTTCGCACACACATTTAGGTTTCTTTGTAAATAAAGGAGTGCGTGGTAACGGCGAATATACCTAAAACTTAAAAATTACAGCTTGAAAGTACAGGTGCGCGTTATACGCTGGATTTTACGATAACTGTCATGCCTCTCAAGAAAAAATATCTAAAGAATGTATATTACTTCAAGAAAATTGGAATCTTGGCCGTCTCGCAGAAAAAACAAACTTGGATCAACAACTTGTTTATTGCCGTAAAAATGTTATATTTTTAAAAAATATAGTTTGGCTTATCCCTATACCACTAAACCCAAATCTTTCTTTCAATGACTCTTTTCTTGCGGATCTCTATCAAGGGGAGATAAATTGATTTTCTTAAAAAAATCTTTGCAGCAGCAACAAAATATTTTGTCTGTGGTAATGTCAAGGAGGACAATACACCATATCGATGGAAGAATATCTTTCGCAATTTTTCCTGCAAACATTCTGGATAATTCCAGAGAAGGGCATAGTTACCAAGATCGCCAGACATGATTTCCATTAAGCATCTGCAGGATATGATCGAAAATTCAGTCCATGAAAAAAAATCCTGTACTAGTCCCTCTTTTGCCATTTTGAACGATTGTAAAAATAACATGACCAACTGCTGAATAATTCTTAAGATCATTGTCTAACTTTAACAAATCTCTTTTATCCAAGAGATGGCGTTGTTTGCAACTCAGATGACGTCAATAGCGATAAAGTTTGTTATTTGGTAACCTATAGTTACCAACCAACGTTGGTTACAACCAACCGGGTGTAGTTTAGAAATGATTGACACATGAAGTCGGTATAAGAACGCATGCGCTGTTTGAAGAACCAGATCGAGTAGAAAAAAACGTGTCGACAAACGGGGGGTGGGGGAGAGATGTTGTTAAGCCTATGGAAATCGGGATTGTGGTTAAGAAATCATGTCATTCATTTAAACTTTTCGATAAAATCATCCTCATAAGGCTTCAGATTTTTAAGAGAAAAATTTTCTACATTGTCTCTTGATAAGTACGTCTGCATTGTCTTGGTTATCATAAGCAATACTTATGACGTTAAGAATGGAAAGGGAATATGGAGAAAGGGGGGTCTTTATTTATTGACGAAGGATTTGGTAGATCTTCAGTTGAAATTTAAAAACAATATATTTTTTCCCACGGTTTTTTTGTTTGTTTTTGTTTTTAACTTTGCACAATCCAATTTTCTTTGTTGGATAGAAATATGCGAAATTGAAATAAATTTATTTCTGCTCATATCTCTTAGATACTAATTGTATTTAAAATTGCCATAGAAAGATGCTTATCATGGAAATAAACAGTTTCGATTTGAATCTTTAAAAAGGAAATGTCCTTTTTCTAAGAAAATATTCACTAGAGCACTTTTTGTCAGTTTTTTTTATTGCCATTCCATTTCTTGTTTTACAAATTAATGTTATTTCCAATCAGAGGCATAGTTTTACCACCGCATCAATGATAAGGGGCCCCAAGCTTTGAGAACCGCAAACGTATAAGCAAAAAATCACAGGTAGCCCTAGAAAGGGCCCCTAAGGAACTTTGATAAGGGGCCGACACAGGACCAGCTGATCCAGTGTTTCCAAAACTCAGGAAAATACGACACAAATTTCACTACCTTCGATTAAATTATTATATTAACAAATTAATTTCCAAATTAAACTTCCCTTTCATTTCCTAATCTGCATTATTACCATTTCGGTAAAAACAGGCTCATGCAACGTTTTCAGTATATTTATTATATATGATCTGCGTTTGTATTCTCATAAAGTTATTGTTAGGCAACCGTTAATAAGCGTAGGATAAAATCGGTCCATCTTTGTAGTCGGCTCTTTTCTTTTGAATTTTTAATGCTTTGACCACTATTCACACAATTGAAACGCTTAAATTCTCCAAAGGAGTAGTGTGGACAGCAGTAGTGTGGTTTAGAAATCTGATATTCCTTTCAATTTTTTGATGAAATTATCTTCATGATTTACAGAGTAAGAGTTCAGTGAATTCACAAGAACGTTTTTGTTTGTTGTCTTGAATATCATAAACTAAGTCCAAGGGGCTAAGAAGAGGGAAGGAAGTTTAAATTTCTTGATGAAAAAAATTGGTATATCTTCAGTTAGAGACTTGAGAAAAAATACTCTCCGAAGTTTTATTTTTGTAGAAAAAAAATTCTCTTTTAAAATCTGTTTTTTTTTCTTATGTCGGTGGTGGAGGAAAACGATATCTAATGTTTTGTAGTTCATTTTGAAATCTGTTTTTTTTTCTTGTTCTGATTTTTGTATCTGGTTGGAAATGATACTCGAAAAAAATGGTGGATAACTTTAAGTGTGTTTCTAGTTTGAGTAGCGATGTTAAGGCTTCACAGTGCCCTTTATAAAAACAGTAATATTAAAAGTAATTTATGTTTTCTTTTTTTTTTTCAGATTATATTATTAAATTGATTCTGAAAATAAAAATCATTTTAACCAGTCTTTATATTAAAAATTACAAATTTTTCTCATAAAATACTCAATTTTTTAAAATTTTTAGTGGTTTTGAGGGATTTCTGTTTCTTAGATTATTGAGAACAAAAGTTAGAAAGGAATTGAAAATTCCATACTAGAAATTCCTTGTTGAGTTTTAATAATTATTTTTATTGTTAAATCAGAAAAAAACCCATCAAAATTTATTAAAAATTAACTTCACCATTTTTAAAAAAATATCTAGTGCTCTCAGACTTAAATCCATGCTAACTTTAAAGAACATACATATAAAAAAATCTACTAAAAGTTTTTTAAGGTTATCTTGAACAGAAAAAAGCCTTAGGGAGAAACATATCCTCAAGACTGAAAAGTCTGAAAAAAACACAGTTAAAGTATGTAAAGGCATAAAATAAAAACTATAATGGGCCTCTAAAGATCAAATTTACTAACGTGTTTTTTTCCAAATTATGTACAGTATCAAAACACTACTTTAATTAAATATGTTTGAAGATATTTTTTTTTATATTTAAAATATGCTTTGCATAATATTGATAACATTTGTTACGACGACAGATTACTCATATTAATCTTAGCATAATATTTACACAAAAGTTTCGGAACACTTACAAAATTAATAATGATACAAACTAAAATTAGAAACCACCCCAGGTTGGTATATATAACATCTAATTTGTTCTCAGTTTTAAGTCGGTGCAATTTAGCAAATGTGATTTTTATTACATGACATTAAATTACTTTACTGTAATTATTTTATTTTAATGTAGTTTGATGTATCATAGATAAATTAAGTTATATATGCAATACTTGTAATATCAGCTGAAAAGACTGCTTTTCAGTCATAAAATGTTCAGTAGTATTCCACCTCTTCCAAATATTGTCTTTTATCAACACAAGGATATTTTGAGCCTAGCAATTTTTTGATAGGAAACAATTAATGAAAACAGAAAAGCTTCCAAGGTTTTGCTCTATGTGTAAAAACAAATATTGCCCTTTAAAAATTAAAAACCTCGAAGCACAAGAGAATATAAATGATTTTAATAGTAAAAGCATAAAAAAGCCACTTCTCTGAAAGAACCGATTGTTCTCAAAAATATCTCTCTATGTATAAAAAAATGTTTTTCGCGATGCTGTAATAAATTTATTGCTACTAAAGGTGAAATTAATAACAAAAACTTCATATTCACACAACAGAATGGAGCAAAACCACACTTTGGACAAATTTACATTTATGATGGGGAGGCTTTGCATAAACGTGCAAAAATAGTTAAAAGTGAAGATGTATTACAAATTTTACAGCCAATTATGAATAAAAATCCGTATGAACAACATAATATGCATGAAAATTAGAATTTTACAATTTGAGCCATGAGTATGAACAGTTGCATAATTTGTACAATAGGGGTTGGTCCACCATTAGGCAGACAGCGTGGACCTACTCCCTAGTTTTTAATTAATTAAATTTTAAAAAATGGTACAATGCTTTAAAATGAGAGCGAAACTAACCACGCTTCCTGAACAGTCAAATATTGAAATTGTCAACAGTCACTCTTCAAATATCTTAAACTGTAATTGTTTATCAGATCCAAAATTTGGGGGAAAGCATCTGAATTATTTTCATTTCTGTATGTATTCTCCTAATTGCACTTTACATAAGCAAAAACTTTTCAACTTGCTATAAAAATTATGTAAAAAAAATAGAACATATTTTTAAATGATTTGTTTTTTTATTCATATGTTTGTCAATACGCAAAAAAATCTGAGAATAACCAAGCTTAAAAATTTTTTTATTATAAATATTTATTCATAAAAACATTTTTTAAATAATTTTGAAGGAAAGAAAAGTTCTTCACATTTAAAACTAAAATTTAAATGAGAAAATTGTTTTATTTGTAATTAAAGACATTATTTTATACATTCAGATTCTTAAAAAAAAAGCTTTGTTTATTGATTTGATAAACATTAATTAATTATTATACTATTTGTGATCCTAATTTTACAGCTGATATAAGAAAACAAAAATAATTATTTAAATTTTATTATTTTATTCACGTGAATTTATTATCATTGTCAATTTTTGTCACCGTGAACTGAACGATATTGAAAGTATATTATTTTGGTACGCTGTATAAAGCGAAGTGCCTGTTCTGTTTTGTTTAATTACTATATTCCATGAAAAACTGTTTATAACTAGGTGAGTCTTGACTTAGTTGGCATGTTAATTTGTGAAAAATGAGATCTATGCAGTATTAATAGTTTGAGTATTAATTTTCAATATTAAGAAACTTTTTATTTTATTTTACGATATCTGTCTGCAACAGGATTATTAGCGTCAATATGTTTACATCTGTTAAAGCTTCAAGAAAGAAGACCTAATTTATTTGTGTCAAGAGATCACGAGGACTACTGTTGAAGGTTACTTACATCTACACTGAAAGATAATTTTAAACAGTAAAGACATAAAATGATCCGGACTTTGTTTCAACTGCACATAAACTGTTTTGAAAGGCAGATAAAGCGCAGAGAAGAAGAGAGAAGAGCCAAAAGAAGAAGAGAGTGTTAAGAAGAAGAAAGAGAACGATAAAGACAACATGAGTTGGATTTGGTGAGATTTAAACTCCTGGATACGTGACATACTTAGAGGATCAAACGCCAGAGTCAGGTAGTGTAAAAAAGAAATTTCACTTACCTAAGTTAGAATTACGCCATTTTTCGGGAGATTTAAAGGACTGGTTACCTTTTGGAGCCAGTTCGAACATGTTCATAATGATGGATATAGCACCAGAAAATAAATTTCAGTATTTAGTGCAAGCAACCGTTAGCGGCTCACGCGCTCGGGAGGTAGTGGAAAGTTTTCCACCGCGCAACTACGCCAAAGCTGTTGAATCTTTAAAATCGCGTTTTGGTCGAACTGATTTACTTATAGAATTCTATGTCCACGAGCTTTTAAAATTGGTTTTACAAAACGCTTCGCAAAGTTCGACTGTTAATTTATGTACGCTGTATGACCATTTGGAGTCTCAGATTAGGGCATTAGAGACACTTGGCGTAACAACGGATAAAAGCGCTGCTCTACTTCATCCTTTGGTTGAGTCATGCTTACCGGAAGATATACTAAGAGCATGGCAAAGCAAAGAGGTCCTGATTTCCATCATAGTGGCGAACCACAAGAAAGGCTTAGTAGCTTACTAAAATTCTTAAAATCTGAAGTAGAATCAGAAGAAAGGATTTGTTTGGCGATGCAAGGTTTCGGTTTAAACAAAAAGAAGACAATATTGGGTTTAGAAATAAGAAATTTGAACCAAGAGTAAAACAAATAAAACACCCACCGCCTCCGGTCTTTTTACCAATCCACATACTCAAAACCAAAAAGTCATGTGCGTTTTGCGAGAAAACTCATCCCAGTGCAGACTGTTTTTCTGAAAAAATGAGTTTAGATGAAAAACGAAGGATTTTGAGGGGAAAAAAATTTGTTTTGCCTGTCTGGCTCCCGGTCACCCCGTCCGAAAATGTCGTTCATTTTTAATGTGTAATTTGCGGGAAGAAACATGTTCCCTTGATGTGCGAAACAAACGAGTCAGAAAAAATGATTTCAAGAAGACGGAAGAAGCTGAAGTTTTCAACGAGGTCAACATGTCCAACCTGAGTGTGGGTCCTAAAGTGGTTTTTACAGACTCTAAAGTGTAAGCTCATATCAGATAAAAAAGAAAAAATCGTGCGAATTGTTCTGGACACCGGCTCGCAAAAGTCTTATATTGTAAAGAGTCTTGCCGAAGAAATGGGATACGTTCCTGTAAAAGAAAGAAACTCTGGTACATTCACTGTTTTGGTGGGATTAAATCTAAAGAATTTGTACATACATGTTACAGAATTAGGTTGAAAAATATTAGAACAATTTTGCATGCAACTTTTGAAGCTTTTGGATTCAGGTAGCTATTTGTATGATGTATCACATGTGAACTCCGGCCTTGGTTAAAAGAGCTTCAAGAAAGGGATATAACATTAAGTGATGTGGGAGAAAAGCCACAACCTGTACAAGTGCTTATAGGAGCTGATATTTTTGGAAAGATTTTAATCGGTCAGCGTAGAGTCTTACCATTGCGGATTAATAGCCATTTGAAACTTTGCTTGGGTTGGACTCTGTTAGGGGAAAGTTCCTGATAGTAAAGTTACTACAAGCAATGCCATGTTAGTGACATCACTTTTCGCTAAAGAGTTTGACATTTCGGACTTCTGGAAACTGGATTCTATTGGAATCAAGAATCCTATTGAAAAGCTGTCTAAAAAAGAGCAAGAGGATTTGACTACTGAAAATTTTCTTCAAACTGTTAGGTACAATGAAGATAATCACTATGAAGTTCATTTGCCTTGGTTAGATAACTGTGTGCCTTTACCTGATAATTTTGAGCAAGCTAAAAGAAGATTAGACACCACAACCAAGAAGTTATTCCAGGAAAATTTTACGATAGTTATGAGGGCATATTTTCCGAATGGCTGCGTGAAGGAATTATCGAAGAAGTACCAATTGAAGAGAAAGATTTGCCTGCTAATTATCTACCTCACAGACCTGTTATCAAAGTTAGTAAGACAACTCCTATTCGTCCGGTTTTTGATGCATCTGCTCGACTCAAAGGACATCCGTCACTAAATGACTCCTTACATAGTGGTCCAAACTTGATTGAGCTCATTCCTGATATTTTGCTGCGTTTTCGAGAAAAGAAGATTGGTGTAATCGCAGACATAAAGAAAGCCTTTTTGCAAATTAGCCTCTGTAGAGAAGACAGAGACTTCTTGAGATTTCTATGGTGGACAAATAAGGCTTGCAAAGACTACAGGTTTTTTCGGCATACCAGAGTAGTTTTTGGCGTTCGCAGCAGTCCTTTTCTACTAGGAGCTGTATTGAAGTATCATCTTGAACAAAATACTGACGTTGATCCTTTTGTAACTAGTTGTCTTTTGAAGAGTTTTTATGTGAACAATCTTGTAACCAGCGTCCACAGTGAATTAGATTTGCAGCGAGTGATAAGTGTTTCTAATGAGTTATTAAAAAAAGGTGGTTTCATTCTGCGGGATTGGGAATCTTCACTAACAGAGGATGGAAGATCCTTCAAAACAGATCTGTTAGGCCTTCAATGGAATAAAATTGAAGACTGTTTTTCGCTAAATATCAGCTGGTCGAAAGAAGTAAATGTCGACAACATTACTAAACGCACAATATTATCGGTTACTCACAAAGTGTTTGATCCATTTGGATTTGTATCTCCTGTAATGCTTTGTCCTAAAATTATGCTACAAAAAACCTGGAAATTATCGTTGGAATGGGACGAAGAAATCACTGGATCCCTTCGACAAGAATTTTTACAATGGTTTAGGGAACTAAAAGTATTGGAAAATGTTACCGTTCCTCGCTGGATCAACGTTAATCCAGAAAATATGAAGAACTTCTCCATTCATACCTTTTGTGACGCAAGTAGAGATGCATATGCCGCAGTTACGTATCTTGTACAAGAGGGAGAATGTGGAAAGGTGCATTTTTTAGCCTCGAGATCACGAATATCTCCTCTGAAAGTTGCTACAATTCCAAGATTAGAGCTTCTTGCTGCATTGGTGGGAGCAAGATTACCGAAATCTGTGTTGGATGCTCTTGGATTGACGGATATTAGATGTTTTTATTGGAGTGATTCCACTACCGTTCTTACCTGGATCATTAAAGATGAAAATTGGTCTATTTTCGTGAATAACAGAGTCCAAGAAATACGGAATATTAGCCAAGTTTTTTCTTGGCGTCATATTTCTGGTTTTGAAAATCCAGCTGATTTACCCTCCCGAGGATGCAAAGCAAGTATTTTAGTGAAAACTAGATGGTGGGAGGGGCCAAAATGGCTTACTTTATTTGAAGACGAAGGACCATGCAATGAATATGAGTTTGATGAAGATGAGATACTAAAAGAGAAAAGGAAAAGCTTAATATTAGCTTTGGTGTCTGCAAATCAAGATTCATCTGCAGGCTGGTTTTATCAGCGCTTTTCAAAATATGAAAGCATTGTGAAGTTAGTGGGATGGATTTTGAGATTTGTAAAGAGCTGTAGATGCGATGTTCAGCTAAGGAAAAAGGGAAGTTTGGATGCTGAAGAATACAGGGCAGCAGAGAAACAAGTGATAAAATTGGTCCAGTCGGAATCTTTTGTGAATGAGCATGATGCAAAACTAAAAACTTTGAGTGCGTATAAGGATGCCGATGGAATAATACGGCTCAAGACGAAAATAATTTTCCGTCAGGATACAGAAGATTTTAGGGAACCAGCTGTTCTCCCGTTCAATCATAAAGTTGTCGAAAGACTAATATTTTTTCACCATATCAAAAATAATCATGCTGGAACTCAAATTTTGCTTAATATTTTGAGGGAACATTTTTGGATTTTGAGAGGAAGAAAAACAGTGCGTTCTGTTATCTCAAAATGTGTCGTTTGCAAAAGATTTTCTTCTAAATGTTGTGATTTTGTATCTGCTCCTTTGCCTGAAGATCGAATACGACAGGCAAACGTGTTCGAGATTTGTGGAATTGACCTGGCGGGACCTTTATTTTTAAAAGATGGAAAGAAGGCTTGGGTATGCATTTTTACATGCGCCGTATATAGAGCTGTCCACTTAAAGCTTGTTTCATCGCTATCGACCGAAAGCTTTTTGCTAGCTCTACGGCGATTTATAGCTCGGAGAGGCCGATGTGAAACCATGTACTGTGATAATGGCACTAATTTTGTCGGAGCTTCCAATTTGCTTAGAAGTTTAGATTGGGACCGCATTTGTAGCGACAATGCTCTTCGTCCAATTAAGTGGAAATTTAATCCCCCTTCTTCACCATGGTGGGGTGGATGGTGGGAGAGACTAATTGGTATTCTTAAAAGTCTTTTGAGAAGAATACTTGGAAGAGCAAGTTTGGCATTTGAGGAGTTGACAACAGTTATTTGTGATTGTGAATCTGTAATCAACTCACGCCCTTTGACTTACATCGGTGAATGTGACTCAGAATTTGTTCCACTTACCCCTGCGATGTTTCTTCAGGATATCCAAAAATTTGGTGTTCCAGACTGTGATGCGGCAGATCATAAAAGTTTCAACCATCGTGTCAAATACAGGTTAGCTTTACAGAAGGACATTCGAAAGAGGTTCAGGTCCGAATATCTTGGATCTTTGATAAGGAGGCCGGAAAAGACTAGAACTTCGATGATAACTCCTGGGGACATTGTTCTCATAAAAAGTGACAACGCCAATCGAATCGACTGGCCACTGGGGAAAGTGACAGAAATTCTGCCAGGGAAAGACGGTGTGTGTCGACTCATTAAACTTAGAACATCTCGTGGAGAAATTCTGCGTCCAATTCAGCGCGTCTTCCCTTTAGAGATCTCTTCTGATGATTCGTCTTTTCCACCAGACAAAAAAATGCATTATCTACAAAAATAGCCTCTATGAAGAATGCTATTCCTAAGTGTTCTGACGACAACTCCATCGACTACGCAGTTGTTCAAAACAAGACAAGACTAGGACGGACTGTTAAAATTTCCAAAAGGCTGGATCTCTAATATAGTTGTTGAGCTGTGGGACTTACACATCTCAAGGTGGGAGGATGTGAGATCCACTTTAAAAATTTCAGTTTATTATGTTAAAAGCAAAACAATTATTTAAATTTATTATTTTGTTCACGTGAATTTATTTATCATTGTTTAATTTTTTGTCACCGTGAACTGAACGATATTGAAAAAGTATATAATTTTGTACACTGTGGCAACAAGGAAGTGCTCGTTCTGTTTTGTTTAATTAACAGTATTCCATGAAAAAATTGTTTATAACTAGGTGAGTCTTGGACTCTAGTTGGCATGTTAATTTGTGAAATAAATGAGATTTGGCAGTATTAATAGTTTGGAGTATTAATTTTCAATACAAGAAACTTTTTTATTTTTTATTTTTTATGATACTATTATAAGAAATGTGTTTACTTAACCCATTATTAGCAGGATTAAAAATCAATTGCTTAAAATGAAAGGAGCTAAGTCGAAGGGACGATCTCGCATGGGATGGTTGCGAACAGCAAAATTTTCTCCAAACAAAAACTGTTTACCTAATTATTTTCTTTCCCCCTTCCCGTGTAAAGTAGAGATAGCTCTTTCTTAGCAATAAAACGGAAAAGCAACTTTGTAATTTGGTGCTTTGGAGCTGAAGTCATTGACTCTCCTCTTCCTCTTAACTGCCTTTTTCAGAGTTGCTCTCTAATATTCATCATTCACACAACATGGAATTATTTTTCCCCCTCCAATGAGGCTGCGTATTGGTATTTTCTACCTTTGCAGACCTAGTTCGCTCCCCAGGATTTGGTATAACTTTTTAGGGTGGCATCATATAGGCAATACCAATTGCCGCAAGTAATTTTGATGCCCAGTTTCCTTAACAGAGGGAGGCACCTGAGCTCTGACGATGCGAAATTGAACTTAGGAATTTAATTTTGCCAAGAGCACCCAAACCAAACGGGCTCTTCAAGGGATTTTTTACATGGCGCATAATCATACGACATGGCCGCTGTCGATTTTTTGCATCATGAAAATCCACCGACTTGGGCCGGGGTCGAACACGCAATCTTGGCTGCAGAACGCCAGCGACAAACTAACTACTCCACCCATCCGGTCATGGAATTATAACTGTCACAGTTATGTGACTTGTAGCAGGAAGTCAAAGCAATAAAAAAAGAAAGAAAGAATTTAGCTAAAATTGGATCAAACTTAGCTTACAATACTGAAAATGAATTAGGAATAACAAATTGAGATTACAAGTATTTGTGATGAAATGCTTTAAATGGCCATTTTCAATCAAAGGGGGGGGGGATGTGTGACCAACATCATAACCGAGTATAGGCTTTACAGTTAAATTATGATGAATGGATGTGAATTTCTTATAATTTCTTTTCTTTTGATCTCCACAATCTATGCAATTTTGAACGATAATTACGAAATGGATATTTTTAAGGTCCTGATGGCGACTAAGCTATCGAATATAAATGAATGTTTTAAGTCTTCATTTATTCGAATTAGAATCTCAAATTCGTACTGAAAAGGAGAAGGAATTAAATTTGTTTTGCAAAATCTATTTTCTATTCTCCCCCTCTCCCCCTTCACAGCGAAATCGGGGTTTGGTTTACACCAGGTATGGCCAACCTCTTTGGAAAGATTTGTGACGGATCTATGATATGCGTCCTTCAACTAACCCTCTTAGGAAATCTTTGGGCTATCAATCACAACCAACTCTTTTGGAAGAAGAAACCGTTATATGAAGATTAGGTCAGTTATATATAGTATAGGTTTTCTAGCTAGTAGATGAATAGATGGATAGACAAAGTTATCTGGAAATATAAATATAAATATAGAGAAATTGACGTTAAGGAGAGATAGCTACCGATCAGGTATTGGTATATATCAGTGCTTCTCAAATTTCACTATTGGCGACCCAATTTTCAATCATAATTTTTGTCGCGCCCCCCTTATACAAAAATAACGTATTGAATTCAATAATAATGCATTTGGTGCTAAAGCTACAATACAAACCTAATTATAAACCGAACAAATTTACAAGATAAGCATCAAATTTTGTAATTGTTACTTTTTAATAATATATATTTTAAGCAAATTACAGTAATAGGATAATTATTATGTTATTTTTTTCCTTTCGCTAATTTTTAAATTGGAAAAAATTGCAAAATGATATTTAATTAAAGATATATTTACTCTATCATTCATTTCTAAATCAAGCAATGTCATTAGAAATATAATCTATAGTCTATGTTGCTCTCAATCATATCCAGCACATCTAGCATTCTCGCGAACGTCTGCGTGAGTTTCGGCAGCTAACTTATCAGTCGTCTCAGCAAAACATCTAAAAATGATGAACCTCATAGAATTCCAGTTAGTCTTGACCGTGTCGATACTTCTATAGCTACCGTATCTAATGTACACTTTATAATTTGCGCTTTAGTTGTAATTCATAGTATTAAGTATTTACGGCAGAAGATTAACAAAAACATGGATAAATTTTTAAGTCATAAGCGAACATTCGACGATAATAAAGCATCAACAAGTGCACAGTTCAGAAAATTAAATCAAGTAAGTATTCTTAAAAAATATTTAAATTTTCGATTTATCACAACTAAAGTAAATGGAAAATAAAAGCCCTTGTGAGTTATTTGTTCAAAAATATATTAGTAGCAGACAGTATGTAATAAACTTAACTTAGTAAACTTAAAAGACCTTTGGAAACGCTTCATGGTGAGTACATTAACAAGCCTCGAGAATTCTTTGAATTAAAATTAAAATCACATGAAAAACAAAAAGCATAAAAAAAGTTTTTGTGGATGAAAAAGCATTACTTGCATCTTACAAAGTATCATACAAAATAGCCAGGTGTAAAAGCCTTACACTACTGGCGAAGAGATCTTATTTTGCCAGCAGCAATTGAGATCGTAGAAACCATGTTTGGAGACAATTTTGCCAAACTCTTTGGCAAAATCAACTGTAATTTTTTTTAAGCCTCACAGAATTAGCATTTAGAATTATTGTTAAATAATGAGAAATAATGTAAAATTCCCATGAAGAATAATTTTGTTGATTTTTTAATATTTAAAGCAAGGAGTCTTCAAAATGTTTTAATTGGTGAGCAAGCGCGTACTCGATACTAACGTTAATGGTCATGCGGGGTGACGGAGTCACCTCAATCCACTTTTTTATAATTTTTTTATTGTACAAGATAAAAATCACAATTCTAGTGAATAACTTAACTAAGAAAAAGTATACTTACCTACTTTCAATGACTTTTCAATTTTTCTTTGATAAATTGAGAAAAAATCAAATAAAACTGAACAAAAACCTTAAGATTGTAAAGAAACGTTTGCCACTCTAAAAAAAAGAGGGAAATATGTGACAAATACATTTTAGTTCCTCTGAAGACTGTCATATTGGAGGATATTGTGAAGGTCATAGGTAAAAAATAAACAGTTTTCCCGGAATTAACGATTTCATAAGCCTGGGATTACTTTGCGCCTCGCACGAACACTACCGGGCTAAAAGTGTATTTAACATAAAAATATGGATGTTAGTTCTAAAAATAAACTGTGTAAAATGTTTTTGATTATGCTTTATATGTTTCATCATATTCATAAAAAATAAATCTTAACGAAATAATCCTTCAATCATCTGTGCTTTTCGAAATATCATAACACTCTTTCTCATGGATTAAAACGCAACAGAAATATATTATTTACAGCTTCCCTAAGTGACAGTGATAAATTTTTTTATCTTCCTACATTTTTCCTCTGAGTCTGGGTTTGTTTTTTTCTCTGAAAGAGTAGTATTTTAGATTTAAAAAGAAAACATAATAAAAAAATCTCTCATCGTGGAATTACAGCAAATCAAACAAATTTTTTTTTTTTTAAATTTGGTTATAGGATCAAAGATAGTATGAAGTAGAGATGACGTAATATTGCCAGCTGATATATGTAAATTATATCAATGTGAATGTGTTTTTCTTATCATGTCAGAAAATATTTTTTTTATTCATTCCAGTAAATTAATTTTTTTTGGAACTTTTATTTTCGATATGCTCGTGCCCTTCTTGTAAGATTTTCACGCCCGCTAGGGGACGCGCCCCACAGTTTGAGAAACGCTGGTATATATTGATAGTGCTTTCGGGACATTAATTAGTTGAAGATGTTTAAGTGACGATTGGTCACCATAGCTAAATTGTAACTCAAATATTAGAGCAGTAGATTGATCCCATAAAAGAAGGATCAATATATATATATATATATATATATATATATATATATATATATATATATATATATATATATAATAGAAGTCTTCTCGTAATTCGCGTCTCTCGCAGTTATTCCTTTAATGCTCTTAGTTAGAACATATCTTCTTGTTTGAACTCTAGAATTGTGTCTGTTGATAATTTGTGTGCTGAATAAATAGTTGAAAAGTATTGTGGCGAGTCATCCTTCACTTCCTCCCACTCCTCTAGCCGGGGCCGAGAGTAGGCCACGTATGTTATAGATTGCCACTATTTGATGTTGCTCTCGTGTTTTGAAAAATAACATCAACAAACAAACAAAAAATAAGAAAAATTTTACTTATAGGCTTATGAGGTTTTTACTCAAATAGAAGTCTAATTAGTTGGAATTTAAAAACAATACAGTAAATAAAACTAAAGTGCAAATTTAGGCTTTATTTTAAAAAATTTTTACGGGTTAAATCGTTAGGTACAAAATAAAAATGAGTAATTTGAAAGATTTTAACTCAAAATTATTATTTATGAGTCAGTGCTTGCTTAATGTACCGTATATACCTTTAAATGCATTTAATAAAGAGCTGCTAATTTGAAATTACAAACAGACACTTCAATTTTATTTATTTGTATAGATTAATTCTTGAAGATGCTTACAAAATTAAGTTCTTTTAGGTGCATATCAATTAAGTTTGAGCGATATTTTTATTAAATGTTCATAATAGAAAACATTTGTTCACAAACATATGTTGACACAAACTTATAACAATATCTAAAAGCCAAATCGTGTAAATTTCGAAAAATTGCTTGTTTGTACTATTTTTAAAATTTAGTTTAATTCGGATCACATAAAGTTGAAATAAATTCTTCAAATTTGCCTTTTAGTGTAGTATGGTGATATAGGTCAATAGTTTAGATTTGGATATCAGGTGGGTAACAATTGAGGTCTTCCAGAGAAATTAAAAAGGGATTTGTGAACAGAAGAATATTTTTTTATCATCTTGAAAATAATCAAACCTAGTATTCAATTAATCTTGCCAAATAGATATTGATTTTTTTAAATATACTGTACCTTTCGTAAATAATTTCTGCATTGATATGAACTGTGTTAATCTTTTTTCTCCATAATCGAGACAAAAAAGCAAAAGTTTATTAATACAAAAAGATATACGACCAACTAGGATAAAAATCAATATTTTCCCTGTAAATAATCTTAACTTTTAGTTATTTAGATGTTCCATAATATCAGTAAAAAAGCTAAATATCATAGCCAATCTTCATTCTTGAGTAGAAAGCACTCATAGAGCAGTTCCTTGTTTTCTTCCAGATAATTCCCGAAACACACTCCCTCAAATACCAAAGTCTAGTGAGTCCACTCCCTTTGAAAAACTGGCGCATACAATGCAATACTACTCCGATAATTTTTTATTCTAATTCAATTAAGGTATCCGACCTGCTTGCGACAACTTTTTTTTTAATAAATTGAACATATGGGATTTTTTTTTGTGATTTTTAGATTTGTTTCGTAAATTTTTAGAAAAATATGTTAAAATTAAGAAGAGAAAGAGAAATTATTATTACTAAAATAGGAAAAAATTGGTAAAAAAGTACAAAAAAATAAGATAGCCGGGGCTCATTCTGTACCAAAAGTTTATGAACAAATTTTCACTTTTTCAATTTTGATGTGTTGCTATGTAATTCATTTTTGAAATGACCTTCAGGATAAGAGATATTTAAATTTTTGCAAAAACTAGAGATCTTTATCTTAGTTATTATATGAAATTTGCTTAAAAAACAGTGATCATATTCACATAAGGGACTGTAAATTTTGTAATAAAACAGTGATTGATAAATTTGAAGGTTAAAACACTTCCACTATTATACAGAACATACACAAAAAATTTCAGTTAATTATTTTCAATACTTTTTGAGCAATTACTGTCCCCGTTTGAGAATTTAAAAAAAAAAAACACATTTTGAGTAAAAGGCGTTTTTATGTATGACATCTTGCTTAATTAATAACATTTGCGTTTACTAAAACACGTGTAGTTTTTGTTCTAGTGAACGGAAAATAATAAATTTGGTATTTTTGTAAAATTAATAAGATGGCCTATAAAATAAATTACATAAAAAAATTGTCACTTTTTAGCAAAATTCCCGATTTTAGGCTAGTCGGATGCCTAAAGTGAATTCAAAATAAATTTTGAAGGTTTAACTTATTTATTTATTTTCTAAGATAATTGTATTTCAATAAAATTGTAAAAAATGTTTTTTATTGTTATATTTTCAATTTTTCAAACAATCTTCACGCGCCATTGCTACAACTTCGCGTGACCGTGGTAGCGGCATCGGATCGTGGCTAGCGTGTCATGAGTTCGATCCCAGTACCACTGAAGACCCGCCGTGTAGGGAAGCGATGCACGTTAAATCTCTCGAGAGCTCAAACGTCCTCCCGTTGGTGTGGTGTGGTAGTTAGGAGAAAGGGGTGCCAGCTCAGGTGTCGTCTGCGTCACTTTTCCATGGTTAAAAATTACGAGGTCCGTCCCCAAAAGCCCTCGTGTAGCTGAACAGTGGGACGTTAATATTCCCTCACGCTACAACTTCGCCGTTATATTTTCAATTTTTTTTTCAAACAATCTTCACGTGCCACGAGTTGGCCACCCCTGTTCTAAGCAATTTTATGTGAAATTTGCTTCTCTTCCACCTACATTTTCTTAAACAGGTTACTTTTTATGAGTTTTATATATGAGTGAGAGTGAGTAAATATTAACGTCACTCTGTTCAGCTACTCGAGAGCTTCTGACGTAGGACCAAGTAATTTTGAACCATGGACAAGTGACAAGTACGACACCTGTTATGTTACACAAACAAGACACCAAGAAGAGGACGTTTGAGCCTCGAAATATTTAACGTGCATTGGCCCTATCTGCACGTCGGGTCTACAGCAGTACCAGGCTCGAACACATAACACGCCAGCCACGAGTCCGTTACCTTGACCTCTAGGCTACCGCGGTCTCACATATAGTCTATTGTCATATATACATGTCAGGTCTCAGGCCTGCAGATAAAAGAAGAAAGACTCATCTCTCTCTCTCTCTCTCTCTCTCTCTCTCTCTCTATATATATATATATATATATAAAATATCTACTTCATTCTTCTTCAAGCATAGCTACTCCAACACGGCGGCCATTCGGTGCCCAATCGGATGGAACAAAAGACAACATCACAGCGTGCAGTCACCAGTCTCTCTTCTCGAGTATGCTCTATCTACGTCAGAGCTCACCCTACCTTTAAATAGTCCTATTCTCCATACAATCCCTACCGGTTATTAAACAGTTCGCTCTACTTTTATTTATTATTCACTTAATTTTTAAGTTAAACTTTCCAGACCTGACATACTAATGTTATATAGCTTATTTTCTTTACTACTACATAGAATGAAACTATTATTTTGTTCTTAAAGATGCGTAAAATTAAACATTATTAATTTGAAATGAATAAGGTAGTAAAATAGCTTGCAATTTTCTATGAGACAAAAATCGTTTTAACTAATCTATATATATAAAGGAGAAAAGCGACTCACTCACTGACTGACTAATCACGATATCTCCGGAACTATTCAACCTACAGATTTGAAATTCGGTAGACATGTTCCTTTCATAGAG
This sequence comes from Trichonephila clavata, assembly GCA_019973975.1. Taxonomy (NCBI): domain Eukaryota; kingdom Metazoa; phylum Arthropoda; class Arachnida; order Araneae; family Nephilidae; genus Trichonephila; species Trichonephila clavata. Next base: position 66,076 of record BMAO01016786.1, read on the forward strand.
TAGAGATCCGCTAAGAACGTATTTTTTTTTTGCGAAATTCGAATCGCAAGGGGCGTTAAAAATAATTGTTTCCATTTTTAAACTATTTGACGTACAATCTTGAAATTGGGTAAGCAGATTCCTTTCATAGAATACAGATCCGCTACAAAATGAGCTTGGTGAAAATTACCCCCCAAGTGGCGTTACGGAGGCTTAGAGGCCGTTATAGATAATTATTTCCATTTTTAAACTATGAGACGCACAGTCTTTATATTTGATAAATAGATTCCTTTCATAGAGTAGAGATCAGCTACAAGATGAATTTTGGGGAAATAGCCCCTAAATGGCGTTGTGGGGGATTAAGGGGCGTAATAGATAAATAACTTCGTTTTTAAACTACTTGACCTACCAGCTTGAAAATTGGTAGTCGTGTTTCTTTCATGGAGTAAATATCCGTTACAAAATGGGTTTGGGGAAAATTGACCCCCAAAGGGTGTTGCGGGACTTAAGGGGCGTATTAGATAATTATTTTCATTTTTAAACTACTGGACGTACAGTCTTGAAATATAATAATCATAAGCCTTTCATGGATTAAAGATCTATGTTTTGTGAAAATCGACCCTTAGGTGGCGTTGCGGGGACTCAAGGGGCGTTATAGATAATTTTTTCCATTTTTAGTTTATTAGGCGCACAGTCTTCAAATTTGGTAAGCAGATTCCTTTCATAGAGTATAGTTCCCTTTCAAAATGGGTTTTGTGAAAACAGATCCCCAAGTGGCGTTGCGGGGGCTCAAGGGGCGTTATAGATAGTTATCCCCATTTTTAAACTATGAGACGTACAGTCTTGAAATTTGGTAAGCAGATTTCTTTACCCAGCGAAGCGGGTGGGTAACGGCTAGTCTATATATATAAAGGAGTAAAGCGACTCACTGACTGACTGACTAATCACGATATCTCCGAAACTATTCAACCTACAGACTTGAAATTTGGTAGACATGTTCCTTTCATGGAGTAGAGATCAACTAAGAACGGATTTTTTTGCGAAATTCGAACCCCAAGGGGCGTTAAGGGGTGTTATAAATAATTGTTTCTATTTTTACACTATTCAACGTACAATCTTGAAATGGACGAAATTCAGACCAGACAGATACCAAGCGGGGAATCACGTGACAACTTTCCAACATTTGCACGTGTTTTTTATTCTCGTGTTAAACCTATGCAGTAAGTTGTTGACATTCTTGTGCTGTAATTTTATCTAATTAAAATATATGATATCATTATATTTTATGCATTATTCTAGTTTTTATATTTGTTAGGAAAAATTCTTAACAACTTTTTTGTAAAATTTCTGTTTCTTTCTTATTTATTTATCTAATTAGGTATTCGTCCGCTCCAACTAGTGTTAGATAGTATATTTATGTATAGTTCTTGGGGGGGATACACTTAGATTAGCTGATAGTTATTTTAGTTCTTAATTAATTTTGTAGTTCTTTATTTTATATTTTTGCGCAAGAATGGCTCACAGTATCGGAACAAAACCCCTTATTTTAAAAAATTTCAATTTATGTGAAGTTCTCCGATATAGCGAGAAATTTTCCAGTGCCACTGGAAATCATAGTGTCACTACCAATGTTAGGAAAGGATTGAAATTTTATGAAACCAGGTTTGTAAGCACCATATCGTTTACTGAGCCTGATTGCTCAGTGAATGATTATTTCTTTATCACAGGCGTTGTCAAAGCAGAGATGAAGAAAAGAGTAAAATACAAGCCATCTGTTCTGATCAGAACAACTTCTGAGGTAAGTTATAAATTTTCTTACCTCTCTTATAATTTAGATACCTTTTGAAAGTATTATGATTGCATTGGGCTATTTACTTATGTTTGCTTTAATTTAACTCATTGTTTTGAAGTACAAAATAGGTTTTTAATAATATTAAATAGTTTTTAATAATATTAACATAGGTTTTTAATAATATTAACATAGGTTTTTAATAATATTTACATTGTTATTTATCATTGAATTATAAGTTGATTCTAAAAGATTAAAAGTAATGACAGCTATTCAAATTTAGCAGCTTTTTAAACATCTGTAAAAGAGATGTAAATGGGCAAATTTGTATATATATTTTTAATAGGTTCATTATCAATGATAAGTTTATAATTTGAGTCTTATTTTTTAGAGTAGCATTGAATATCAATTACATTGTTTTCTATTGTAATGAATATACATTATTAAGCTTTTGTCATGATATTGATATTGCTATTTATGAGTAAATCTTCTAATTTGATTCCAACACGTTAAATGTAAAGACAAGTAATGCCTAACCATTTTGAAAAAGAAATGTAAACTTTTCATTTAAAACTTGAATTAAATGCAGAGTAATATTATGTTTACATTAAGATTCTCACAAATTTTTACTAATTTTTCTGATATTTCATATTATTTTTAAATCAAATACTTAATGATGTGTTTTTAAATAAAATAAACTGTTAATTTTCACTTTTTTAAAATTCTCATGCATATAATTTAATTATTTAAATTTTAACTTATGGTCTTTTGATAAAATAATTGAATTTAAATTAAGCCGTAAATTAATTTGGCACAATTTTTCAACATTTGTAAATCAGTAGATAAAAATGGTAATACCGAAAACTTATATAAGTTTACGATCTTATTTTAGAATTTATTTCTTTAATATCTTTTTTTTTTAATTTTACGTTATAAGTGCAGCATGCACTTGTCCTGCTGAGGAAATATTTTTTATTTGTAACCTTTTTTCTGATCACCCCTCGTAATTATGGATATTTCAGAAATCATTCTGCTCAAATGAACAGCAAACGTTGGTGTAGTGACGCTGTGAATACAACTGTCACAGAAGAAAACAAATTAGTTCCTAACATCAGAATTAAGCAGTTATCCTTTGCCACACATATCCTTTCTCTTTATCAATGGCTTGCTTCAAATGAACTTTTGAAAAGGTGCGTTAATTGCAGAACCCAAAATGCTAATGAAAGTTTGTACAACATGATTTGGTCAAAGTGTCCAAAGAAGCTATTTGTGTGTAAAGACAGAGTTACACATGCCGTAATGGAAGCAATTTGTGAATTCAACAAAGGGACTCTACGTACTGTGAGAGAGACCCAAAAAGCATTACATATACCTTTGGGGAAATGTTCGCATGATCTTGGTGTGATGCTCGAATCCCGTAAAAGATTATTTAGAATCAGACGGAAAAACACCAAATACCAGCATGCATGCAAATTGATAAAAAAAAACATTTTAAAAAGAGAAATATTAATTAAAAAAAGGAAGAAGCAGGATATTTCTGAGGTATTATAATACTGTATTTTTTAAAATTTATTTTTGCAAAATGTGTGCATGTAAATATTTTATATTAATAATTTTATAATTTTAGTTCTTTTCATCGTATGTTTTTCATACAAATATATCATTTAAATATTATGTGAAGCAAAAGATTTTAAAACTTCTGTTACAACAGAAATTTTTTTTAAAATGTTTTCTTGATATTTATGTGCAATTATTACTGTGTAATTGTTTTTCATTTTTTAAAAAATTTAAATTTAAAAAATTTTGTGAATAATATATGCAAAATTACACCTCATATTGTTTTATTGAATATAAACATTATATGAAATGCTTTCATGAATTGCATATTTTATAATAGTATGGCTTATATATACCAGTGTCGGATATTTGAAATGATCCTGTAATATATTTTGTGGTTTGATTTACCAACCAATACTATAAAAAATTCTTAAATTTTTTCCTTTGTACTTATATGCCTATTCTTCACACGGGTGTGAATTTATGTATATCAAACTTGTTGTGAATGAATTTTCTCATTTTTTCCAGTACTTCCGTATTTACAGATGAAAAGTTACAATTTTCTATAAAATATATTATATTTACATCAAGTTTGCCTACTTACATTCAAAATTCAAATTAATAATTTATTTCATTGTCGGTCAGTTCTTTGATGAAAATGAATTTTATTTTTACAATGTATTGCATATAAAGACTTAATGCATACTGAAATGATTCTAATAAAATATAACATTCTCCATTTGTGTGACTGTCTGATTTACTTAGTAATTATCTTTTAAAAGTGGAAATTTTTTTTAGCTATGACTTTTTATATATAAAGAGTAAAATTTAATTAAGTACTTGTAATTAATTTATTTTATTAATTAAAGCATATTGTTAATTCAATAATTTATTTTTTACTGTTTTTTGTTGACAAAATCAGAAGAATCAATTGTTGTCTTGAGGTATGATAAGAGTTGGGGGACTTTCGATGATGGACCCCCTCCCCCCTGAAACATTTTTGTGTGTGCATCACTTAGCACGTTATAAAAAAAACTCGGTAGAGGAATTTAGAAGAAACTTCTGTAACACTGTAATATTGATACATTTATTTCACAAATAGAAGATAGATTTAGAAGTATGCCAAATATTAATTCTGATTTCAAAACCTGCGAAAACACACAAGATATATTGCAATACATGCTAAATAATTTAGTTATTTCTACATGTATTAACTATTTTAATATTTTTTCTAAGTTGCAGTTACTATAGCAAGTGCTGAGAGCTCTTTCAGCATATTAAAAAGTTACCTTAAATCATGTATGTGTACAGAAAGCTTAAATGCGCTTGCTATATTAAGCATCGCTATAAAAAATTGAAATTTTTGTAAAAATAACATTACACAATACAGATTTGCATGGGTATGCGACACTTGGATCACAAATTAATGCAAGTATGAACGATATTAAAAATTCACACATTACAATTTTTATAACAAATTCAAACTTTTTTTTCTTTATATGAAGGGTCTATAACATGTTGATCTACTTTATTTAAAAAGTTTTCTTTGTTCATCTCATAATAGAGTGAGTTTTTATGAAAGTTTTTGATTAGTAATAAATATTTATCCATTGAAAATGAATTTTATTCTTACAAGACAGATGGAAAAAATACAATATATATATATGAAAAGTCGCATAAATTTCCATTCACAATTAAATTAAAAATGTATCATGTAAACAAAACAAATATTTCTGTACAATTCAAATGATGAATAACATTTAAAAATATGTGAATTTAAAAAAATAGTGAATCACAAGATTGTTGCATTAGATATTCCATAAAATTTTCAGATCATAAAAGTAATTGAATATATTTCAGTCACAGCATTCAAAAATAAGAATTTTCAAAACAAGAAAAAATATACAACCAGACATAAATAATTGAGGTATTTTTTTTAATTGGCATAAGTCACTTTGTTTTTAAAGCTAAAAAGTACCCTTTTTAAAATATACTTTTTTTTATATACAGGCAAAATATAAGGTATATTAAGTTGATTCTGAAAGCAAAAAGTCACACACAGTTCAACCAGCTATGACTTAAGAATTTAAATTTTTTCAAAGTTATAAAATGCTGAAATTTTAAAATTTTTTAGTCATTTTACGAGACATATGTTTAATAGATTGTTGTGAACTTAAGTTTGTATGGATTTGAAAATCTGTTTCATTGTTTTTTTTTTAATTATTTTTTGTTAAACTTTGAAAAAACACAAATTTTTTTTAATGTTAATTTTAGCATTTTTAAACATATAACCAGAGATCTCAGACCAAAATCAACACTAACTTTTATAGAACATATGTTTGGAAGTATCTACAAAAAATTTCAACACTATCTTGAACAGAAAAATTTATGCAACTTAGAAGCTTTTTCATTAATTATTAACTCAGTTACAGCAACACATAACACAAATTATGTACACATTTAATTCATATATTTTATGTCACTTGAATTAATGCTTATGGAAAATTACAAAACATGCTTACAATGAAAAAACACTCTATTTACATTATATGAAGTAACAATAACAAGTACGAGAGAACAAGTTCAAAAAACACTCAGATTTTTTGTTCGATATTAAAAAATGATTTTTTTCCAAACACTAATCGTTTCTTTTTCTTGTGAAGCAACCATTTAAGCAAAATAAGACGTTTTAAAAATTATAATGTTAAACTAAAATAACAAAATAATCGTAGCTATAACAGTAAACAACCGGCGTAATCAGTTTTCACGTGATCGTGACGTCACATGAATTTA
>BMAO01016787.1:0-37420 GCA_019973975.1 Trichonephila clavata
TTGAGATCTTTAAAATCAGTATATTTCAGAACATCATTTAATAAAGATATATAAAGTTCATCTGACACTGTTGAAGTGTGTGTGATAGCTTTATATTTTATTTATATTTCTTATTTTTGTACCTTTAAGTTTCTAAAATTGATGATGCAGTTCAAGTTATTTTGTATTTGTCCAGTGATACAGAATTTTTTTTGTTGAAATTTTAGTATAGTGTAATAAATGATCTATTTGCATTTTAATTAAAATAATATTTTTGAATAGGTTAAAATAAACACGTTACAGGCTAATTATAAGTACTGAAAGTGTTTATTAAATGCAAGTGCAGGGTTTTTATTAATTCAGAAATCAATATTTAAATGCATCATACATAATATACACAATGTATTTTCAAAATAAAAATATCGTTTTTTTTGCATTGTAGCTTTTTTGTGCCTCTACCAATTTGTCTTGAAGATATTTAGAAATCAATTTCTTTTACAAAAACATCTAGCTCATGATTGAAATTAAGGCAAGTTTATTGTTGCATAATATTTTTGTGGTAAGCTAGACATTATGTTGTAAATATACATGATTTTTTTTTTTTTTTGCTGGTGTACATGAAAATATTTTTTTCTAATTCTAACTTGAACCTAATGCCTTTTTATAAGTTGAGGTTTGTTCACCTGATTTAGTGAAGATACTAAGCAGTCTAGAGAATCTTTTTCATTTTTCCTATAAATTTATTAAAAACTCCTTTTAAAACTTATTTCTTAAAATAAATATAGCCATGTTGTATAAAAGATAAATCTATACTTAAAAAAGAAAGAGTTTGTGTGTGTTTTTCATCTGGGGAGTTCCAGCCAAACTAAGTAACCCAAGAGTATAAAACTTGGCACATAATTACTATAGGTCACTATACATAACTGTGAAGAGTTTTTTTTCAAAATTTACTTTAGATTTTTTTTAAAAATTCAATTTTTAAGTGACTTTCCCATGAACTGCTGATATGACGTCAATCACATATAAGTTTGCGAAAATTAATGTTTCGAATTGTTTTTTGGAGTATTGTTGCGTATTTTATTATAAATGCATTCATTTAAAGGTTGTATTTAGTGCTTTTTTAAGAAATTCGCTGTGGCAGAATTACAAATTGTTTCATGAAAAAATTATCCTAAAAAGTGTTCTTTCAAAATTTTCTTTTTCGTTCTTGGCAATGCTGTACTTTTGTTTACAATTGATTAAGCGTTTGCAACTGAAGTGAATCGTGTTTTCTAATTAAGCATATTTTAGAGATGAAACTTTTAGTCATAATGCTAATTGACTCTCACTGATGCAAATATTGTTTTTGGCAATATGCGCTTGATCACTGAGGGTACTACTTTCCCTAATACCTAAATATTAAAGTCACTGCAGTCAAAGTGGCACTTTTTTCACCAAAATTTTACTGGTCTTTTTTTCATATAAAACACATAAGAATAAGTTATTTTGATATTGTGGTGACGCCTTTATATAACCTTTTCCATCTATTGGCAAATTCCATGTTTTTCCATTGTAACTAAAGAAAACGACAATTCAAACTAATTGGGATTAACTGATTGTGTGTTAATATTGTGATTTAAGTTAGAATTTCTATCTATGTATAAGATTTTATGACATGCTTCTTTTGTTCTGAGTTGCTTATGGTAGTTTCATCAAAATCAAGCCTTAATTTATGTACTTAAAGTAGCTTTTTGGTTTGAATTAATATTATAATTTCTACTGTATGTCAGGTTACTTTTATATTTGTTTTTATTTCTTTTTCAATTTTAAATATTTAAGATTTTATGTTGTGTTTTGTTGTTCAAAACTGTTTATGACAATTTTATCAAAATTAGGGCTTACTTTTTCTGTTTTATAACTTTTAATTTAAATTAATATTATAATTTCTATTTTGGTGTCACAGTTTTATATTTTCTGAACTATCCTTTTCTTGCTTATCATTGTAGGTACTGTAATTATGTGATACAAAGACTCAAAAGTCAGTTTTCAGCCTAACAATAATTTGTGAGGCTTTTTGTAAACAGTATCTTAGATCATGATTACCTATTCATGACACAAATATCAAAGAGGTTTTTTTTACAATCAATGAAACTACGCCTTCACTTCTCACCTGCTTTTATTCTCATGCCATGTCCATTTGTTCACAAAAAAAAAATCATTTGTTAGAAAAATTATTAATAAACACTATGGATGATATTAAATGCTCATCAGGATAAGTTTTCTTCATGCTGATTGTATATATGCATGCACACATGCATTTTTTACATTTAAAGGTTGCATGTTTTACATGTCTGACATTTTCTGTCATTGAAAATAAAGATTATTGCTATTCTTCCTTCATTGGCATATTCAATGTTTTCTTCATTGTAGAAGAATATTGTTTAAAGTATGACAGAAAGGAAATGACACTAAATTCAAACTAATTGCTATTAACACATTGGTATTGTGAAGATATAATGCTTCGTATTAGAGAAACCAGAATATATAATGTTTTTTTTTGCATGTCACTGTTTTTGGCCTTATGGTCCCTATGACTGATAAGAACTCATCTTCGTTTTAAATATTAAAAAAAAAAAATCAGAAATTTTTTTTCAACAAAAAGCTATTTGCTGAAACTGTGATCCTTGAAACAATATTCACATATTTTCTTTTGGATTCCTTTGAATTCAATGTTGACCAGATTTTTCATTATGACTTAACTTTGCTTCTTACAATCTTGCAAACTAGAAAACTATATCATTTGTGATAAAAAAAAAAAAATAATGCTTGCACTGAAAAAAGATGCACCTTGAAAAGATTTTTTCATATTTCACTCTAGATTTCTTTAAAATTCATTGTTGAAGTGATTTTACGTCTCATGTCGTTATGTTTCAACATTGCTTCTGATAATTTGTTCCTCACATAGTTCCTTGGAGATTATATGCATATTTTATATTATACTGCCCATATATGATATACATATTTCAATTATCACTATAGTTATTTATCATTGTATGTACTCATTCTTTTGCTCTTTGCAATCAAATTATAATTTTCAATAGAAATATTGCAAAAACAAAAATTGTTTCTATAATTAATTTTTAACATGTTTTATTATTTGTTTAATTCAGTACTGTTGTTGGTTCTGGACCATTTCAGCTGGGACCTATTTTGTCTGTTTTAGGTAGATTTTGATTTTAGCTCATACTAATTAAATTTGTTTATTATTGAATTACTTCCAATATTCTATATTAAATATATTACAGATGTTGGATGGTATTGCACCCATAGCTCATATAATACTAATTTAATTTTTTTTCCAGTTAAAGGCTTCCTAATATTCCTAGCATTTCTGGATTTTTATTCTTCATTCAATTTTTTTAAGCATCCATTTTTCTTGCCTTGCACATTAGCACCATCTGCAATACAAGATGTTGTATTTTTCATTGTGGCGTAATTGACATTTAAGTAATTGTTTTCTTATTTATGTATGTCTTTGGAGATAGTTGTGTTCTCCAGTGACTTATAAATGATTTTTCTGCGGAAAAAATTACCTTTATCAATTATAACTTTTGTTCACTTTTAGTACAGCTTTATAATCTTTCAAGGTTTAATTGTCTATTTTCATTGAGATTTTTTGTTTGTTTTTGTTTTCAATTTTTAACAAGTTGTATTTCAATATCTTTTTATTTAATTCCTCTTCTGGTAGTATTATTCCTGAGTGACATAGTTTTCAGATCCTTGGCATCTTTTAGAAATTATTTAAAGAAATACTGGTATTGATGGTTTGACTAATTTTCTTTTGATTTTTACTGATGTGGCGATGAGTTAGGAAATTTCACAACTAGCCACACAGTAAGATTCAGTTGTAGTATAAGCTATAAAAAGAGACTAAAAGTTCTTTGTTTTTCAAAATTTGTCTTTAAAGTTTGAAAATAATTTAAATTTGAATTGACTTAACCACTCTATTTTATCCTCAAATACTTTTCTATATCGCCTTGTTTTATGTGTCATTAGTTAAAAATTGGCATAATAGTCAAAAAGAAACCATTCATTAGACACCAGATATATAAAACAAATATTTCAGATTACTAATAAAGATGTGTGTGTATGTGTTTTTGTTTTTGCTTGTACTACTTATTTTATTCTATAGCTTAGAAGAAGTATAATGTAAATTGAGAACTAAAAATTGACTATGTGTTATAATTAAATTAATTATTTTAAATTAATTAGGTTTAAATCTAAAAACTAAAATATTATTGTATCGTTTGTGTGCTACTGTTCTTCTTTCACTGTTTAACTGCCAACAATATCTTATGCAATTTATGCCCCATTGGTACCCACCCTAATTGGTCCCTCATTCCAACTGGTATGTTGGAAGAAAAGGAGTCACACGCTTTATAATATATAAAAATATTTATACAAAGAGAAATTTAAAAATATAAAGTTTATGATACAGAGTTGAAAAATGAGATAAAGCTCTTTACTTTTGTTTTATGGATCATTTGAAACATGGTTGAACATATAAACTAACATCTCTATTTTGCGCACTGGTGATGGGATTTGTGCAGACTTTTTTCCCTGTCTGAGTACAATACACATTTCCTAGTTGGTTGTTTTTTTAAAGCAGTTGAGGATACTAAATTTAGAAAGTGTCTAGCAGTACTTCATAAAGGATGGTCATTTTATAGTTTTTATAATTGGATAGATTCTGATACACAAACAAAGAACTTCAAAATAATGTGTTCTATTGGCTTTATACAGATATCATTATCATCAGATTTGGTAGTTGCTTTCTTTGAAGGGAAAAAGCGGTTCAGATAGTCATAAAAGAAGGAAAGATCCTTGTTTAACTCCTGCATTTGCTCCATGTCTGACACGAGCAAAAATTACCAGCAAATTTGCACATGCCCGTGTCTCATATGGGTGATCTTGTATAATGCCCATCTGAGATCCCTTCCAGTTAAAATACCCCACCTACTTCTACCTTTACCCCACCATATCTGAAATTGCAAAAAATAAGTTACACTATATTATATATTCATTTTCTGTATAAAAGAAAACTTGGTCATTTTTTTTACCATTTTTTCATAAAATTCTTGCTTTAAGGGGTTTTCTAATACCTCTTTTCAGATTTTCGAGTAACAAACATGAGCCCAGTTAGCTCTCTCAACTCTATTTGCATCATGTATTCCATTACCACAGTTGGTTTATATCAGTTTTTTGCAGTTTGCTTTATGTATAGAGGGATAGATTTCTATTGGACCATCTCAAAACAGTAATCTTATGAAGGAAGTGACAGTTTTTATTTTTCTGTTTCATAAGCTATAATAGAAATTTTCTGGTAGATAATGCTGATTAGCATGAAAAATTCCATATCCTTTTTATATTATGTCAAGAAAAGGCTGCATAGGCTATTTCTCTGCAAGCAGCCCAATACAAACTAGCCTTTGCAGAAAAGTTGTCAGAAGATAAAAGATTTAAATTTGTGTTGGCCAGGGGAGCACAAACTGTCAGATAATTAAAATCCATAACCCCTCCTTTAAGACACAGAGGGCAGTCAGGAGTGTTTTTCACACTAATTTGTTGTACATGTTCCTAAAGGTAATCATGACCTGTAAGAATTTTGAAAATTGCAGAAAAAATTTCTCTAAGAAGATTCATTGCTACTGGATTATGGAGCAGGGACTCCCAAATATTTCCCTTAACATCATTCTCTTGAGTTCTATGAAAGGATTTTTCTATGGATCTGGAGATAATTGAAAAAGGCTGGCTGCACAACAAGCCACCAGAAGGCTATGGGATATTGCAGCCATGCTTTGTCAGTGAGTCTGCCCTTTTGTTGCCTGGCATGCCACAACAGCTGGAAGACAGTGTCCAATCAGCACAGTCGAGTTCATAAATTTTTTGCGTCACCTTCTCCACCTCTATTGAGTCACTATTGCTTAAGTAGCAGATAATAAAAATTGCTGACTGAGAATCCACAAAGAAAACAGCTTGTCTATGAGAGGTAGGTAAAATGGTTAGATGGCATACTGCTTGTCTCACAGCCTCTGTCTCTGCACCAAAGTTTGTAGCACCTAAGCCTACTGCAAAAGAGCCTTCAAAAACGTTTTCACAATAGGAGCCATCCCCAGCTGAGCCGTCAGTATAAACGTGGAGCCACATATTCTTTGGGTATAAAGTCATAATGGTTTCAAGAAGGTTGGCACAAAGGGCAGCAGGAAGGGCATCAGTCTTTTTCTCTCAAAATTCAATTAATAAATTTAAATTTGGAAGGTTGGGTGGGAGAAAAACTCTAAGGGGGATAAGAGGCAGGCAAGGAATATTCAGCTTTATGTGTTGAACTTATTCAGTATGTCCTCAGATCTTGAATAGAAGGAACAGTGTAATTTAAGTTTTTTTATTATAAATGTATTAATTCTGGTTACAGAATTTGTTAGTAATTACTTTGTAGCTTTTTTCCAAATAAAAGTTAGTGAGTTTACTAATAATTTTGTAACAAGTACGCATTTTCCATAATTTTTATTGAATCTTGTACTCTTTCTATGCATACTAATATTATAAATATACACGACACAGCTTCAGGAAGTATGAAGAATCTTATTCCAAAGCACGCTCTTTTTATAGATAAATATTGAAATCATGAAAGTTTGCTTTTTAAAAGCCTCAAAACTTTTACCAATGGTTCAATCTCTTTCAACAGTAGATATGCTTGTAAGTGTTTTCATTATATCTGAAAAAGATGGTCAAGTGTTCCTAAGTTTTTAGTTAGGATACAAATTTACTTCAAGTGTATTACTAACAGCAAAATGGAGAAACTTCATAATCAACTAGAAAATGATTTTGACTCATACTTTCCCCAAAAAATGAACTCTGTCTACTTATTCATCCAGTTGAGTGCATTATCAAGCTTTATGTTTAGTCCTTGTGAAATAAATAAACCTTTAAAACATACATTTCAACTGAATCCATGGAAATCTCAAACTCAATCCTTGAGTTTTTTTTTTCTTGCAATTCTGACATATATTTCTCTGCAAAATTATTTTTCTCAATATGAAGTACTGAATGTTTGAAAAAATTAAATTAAAAACAGACATGGATCAAGAGTGTTCTTGCTTTTATTTTTTGTTGACCTAAAAATAGGAAATGGGGAAACTGCAATGGTAAATTTTTCCCATCGAGATGTACCCAATTTCATGCATCTTGAACGAAGTTGTGTGCACTATCAAAATTTTCAACAGGTAATACATCAGAATCTGACCACACAGATCATGAAAAGAAAAAATACCTTATGTAACAATACAGTAAAAATGATGAAAAAAATTACCCTTTCCATGCATGACGACAACTTTCAATTTTTATTTTTTCGTGAACCTCCTTTCACCTTTCTTGAGAAATGAGATGATCCAGGCAAATTCATACTCAAGGTCAATTTGTACCAATTTAAAGCAGAGAACTAACCGTAAAATCTGGCATACAAGGCACACCTATGCTTTGTGACTGATCTATATGCATCCTTCTACTAACCCTCTTGGGAAATCTTTGGGCTATCAAATCACAACGTACCCTTTTGGGAGAAGAAACCATGATATGCAGATTAAGTAAGTTATATCTTTATATTTAAAATATACGTGTCACAGTGTTTGTCCGGGATGGACTCCGAAACTACTCAACCGTTCATAATATAAGTTTGCATACAGTGTGTCATTTTGTCCAACTTAAAACATAGGATGGTTTTTATTTCAATTAATCACGCCATAATTTTTTTATCGCAGGAAATGTGAAGAATCCTGAAAAAACTTTGCCAGATTCCTGTAAGGGATGCTCATGTGTCTGTGGAAGCAGATATTACAACAGAGAGTGAAAGTTTTCGGCACTCTCGACGTTATTTAAACAACCATCTGATTTTTGTTTTTAATATCAGACAAAAAATAATTACGGAATCGAAAAGATAATTTCTTTCACCACGATACAGTATAATTTTTCTTGCAAAATAATTATATTTTCTATTTTTTAAGATTTTAAAAAAAAAATAAGTTAAAACATGCATTTTATGAAAAAAAAATTTCAAAATCGTTGCGTATGAATTTATTTTTGTGTTATTAAAACGACATTTTTTACTAAATAATGTCATGCTTTTTTCTTTTTGAATCAGTCATTTAAAAAATAAAATGCCAAAAACCTTTTTTCCTACAATTTTGTAAAAAAATACTCAAAATTTTAACTCAACATGAAATAACTTCATCACTTATTAAAATTATCGTACGAAACTTTTTTTACGTTTTTAGAATAATGTTATCCAATTTCTGTGCGAAGATTGAAAAAATTGCTTACAAATTACAGATTTTAAAATTTTTTTCTGATTTTTGTAAAATACCTTTTTTGCGAGAAATAATTTAAACAGTCTTTTTTGTACATTTTTTATTTTAAAGTACTTTGTTTTTGCAATTAATGTGTGAAATTTCAAAACATTAATGTGAAAGTTAAGCCCTCTAAAAAAAAAATGAAAACTTTAAAAAAAATTATCAATTGCATCAAGGTCATTCACTTTGCGTTAGCTTTCTGCTTGAAAGACGGAAAAAGGTTGAGGTAGTTTTTAGTCATTCGCTGTGTAGTAAAAAAGGGAATTCCCTCATAACATGGGATGCTCATTCATATAACGCATCACAACCGATAGTTTTTTTTTATTCTTAAAGATTGATTTATTGTAGAACAGTAGAATATAAGAAAAAAAATACAAGGAATTATTCTTAAACATATTTTTCTCATAGTATTATTTTTAAAACTTTTAGTATCAGTGATTCAAAAAATAAAAAGCCAAAAACTTTTTTGAACGAACTTTAATAAAATACTTAATAATTAATAATTTCTGCTTTTATAAAGATAATTGCATGAAATTTTTACCCCGTTTGTCGAACATTTCAAAAATCCTCACAATTTTACTTCAAGGTTTAAAATAGTAGTGAAATTTTGTGATTTGAAAAATTTCTACTTTTCTGTCTTTTTTTTCAACATACAACTATTTTTAAAAAGGCTACATTTTTGTTTCCGGAACTAAAAAATTGCAACGAAAGATTTGAAAAGTGAGTGAGTGATTTATAAATTCTCTCTGTTCGCCTATTCAAGGGTTTTGGCAACGGACCTTGAAATTTTCAACCATGGTCAAGTGACGAGGACGACACCTGAGCTTTCACCCATCTCTCCTAATTACCACACCAACACAAGAACAAATTTTGAAAAAGGGAGTTTTAATGACATAGTTAAAGAAATCACTCACATCGCACACACACACATAAGTGCTATCGTCCTGAGGGGAACAGGAAATTCCCATGGGGATTAAGTTATTCACTCGGTAAAAGCCCGTGCAACGCCGGGCTAAGCGAAGAGGAAAGAAACAAAGATGTAAAAGTAATTTTGAAAAATTGTATTGGAAGTGCTAATTTTGTGAAGAGAAGGGAAAATATTAAACGAGAAAACCATTAATGCACACTCATGGGCCTTGCACTCACATCGTACGCGTCACACCCACACAAAAGTGCTGGCGTCAGAAAGAAAGAAGGATATTGACATGGGTATTAAGTTATACCCTCGGTAAAAGCCAGTGCAACGCCGGGCTGGGTCATCTAGTATATTATAAGTTTGCTAGCTAGTGAGTAAGATAGAGAATAGATGATTAGACGTAGTTGCCTGGGGATGGAAATATTAAGCAGTTGAAGGTAAGGAAAGATATCAACCAGTCAGTTATTAGTTATATTGATAACATGTTTTGTGCGTTAAATCGTTAAAGAGATTTAAGTGATGATTGGTCGCATAGCTACGGTGTAAATCGAATATTAGAGTAATGGATTGATCCATAAAAGGTAGATCAGTTCCTTAGAAGTCTTTTCAGAATTCGCGACTCTCATTGCAAAATTTCCTCGACTCTGTGTAGGAACATCTTATCCTATTTGATTAATTAAATTGTGTCTGATAATTTGTGTGCTAAATAAATAGTTAAAAAGTATTGTCAAGTCGCCCTTCACTTCCACCCACACCTCTAGCCGGGTCCGAGAGTAAGTCTAGAGTTTTAAATCTTTCAAGCTTCAATTTTTCATTTTAAGGCTTATTTGCTGTATAATACCTACCCCCTTTTTTACAAAGAAATCTGAAATGTATGTGTGCTATGCTCTTCTGTTTGTAAATCATTTGAGCTTTAGAAAAAATAGCGAACTTTAAAAACTACAACCCTTTAAGTTCATAAGGAATGTCATTTTTTAAAAAGTATTTCAATCTATGAAGAAGTTTTAATTCTTTTCTTTGCTCATCTTTTTTGTATTTTTTAAGCTTGCTTCTTTATTCCCGGTGTATAACGCGTACCTGTAAGTTTTGATCTTATTTTTTTGTGCTAAAAGAGTGTTATGTGCCTGATTTTACAGTAGTTATAAAACTGAAAAAAATTAATAAGGGAAGTATTTTCTAAACATACATATATATATATGCTGATGACAATAAGGACTTAGTAATAATTCTGTGTATATGTGAAGTGATTATTGAAATTCATCTCAGATTACCAGATCAAATATATAGGTAAGTTTGGGCTTGATTAGTGGAAGACAATGAACTTTTCTTTGAAATGAATTGTTTCACATATCATATGGATCAGTTGTAACAACATTTAGCCATATGTTATACAGAACTTAATAAATGCACAATCTGGCAGAATTTTTATGTGTGGTAAATTTTGATTTTTTAGTAAAACCGTAAACATTGTAGCAGATGATCCAAAATTTCTAGCATAGCTTTATGGAAAATACAATACTTTTCATGAAGGATTTCGAATTGAGGCACAATTCTCCTTTTTATACAAATAAAATCATAATTTGGAATTGTGATTTTTAAATTTCAGATGGGGGGGGGGGGGTTCATTTTCAAATAAACTCCACTTTTTAAAATCTAAATACCTTCTGTAAGGCATGGAATCCATTTTGGGTAAAACCACCCTAGACAATGAGCAATTTAAATTTTTTTAATAATTGTTTATATTAATAACTCGTATGATAAATTATATGTGTATTATATTATTAGAAATTTACCTTTAAAAAGTGCCCTTTTTTTAAAATGAGTATTACATTATTTCTTTGAATAATATTCCTACATCAAATGTCTGAGCATCAAATTGTGATCAAGGCTAGTTTTTACATTCAAATTAATTAAATGATTTTAACTCTTGTGCTTCTCTTCCCCTTTCTTAATATTAATAAGACTTAAATATTGTTTAAACCTTTTAATAAGTTTCTTATTGTGCAATTCCCAATATTTTCCAGTCTATTCTCATGTCTATAGATTGTTGGATGTGGATGTTTTAAAGAAAAAAAAACTTTTCATCTGACATATATTTTTGTATTTGTTTCTTTCTCTTTATTTCTTTTGTTATTTACTAATTCATAATATTTGTTATCTGTTAAATATAAAAATTATTCAGAATATTGTTGTATAAAAATGTGTCCCTGAAGTAAGTAAAAAAAATTTGGCTATGGATATTTTTTTTTTTTAAATAAAATTTTAAATTTTATTTCTTGTCATTCACTTCAAAACAGTCTCAAAGATTAACCTATGTTTGATGTAAAAAGGCTCTTTAAAAATAATGAATTTTTTAAATTATCTTTTCTACATAAATTGTTTTATAATTTCATTCACTTGAGAAGGGTTTTATTTCCATCTATAAATTGAATTTATAGATGGAAATTTAATGTGTTTTTTTGCATTTCTCTGTTCTCTATTGGGTATGTATTCTATTACAAAATAAAATTGTTGCAGATTAAAAATTTTCATGTATAAAATCTGACTTTTGTTTATATTTTGAGTAAAGGGCGAGAAAGATTTCCTAATTTACTGAATTTCATTTTTTTTAACTATTGAATAAAGTTTTGTTTCAAGCAGAGTTGATAATAGTTGGAAATCAGGATGTTGAAGCAAATATAAAAAAAAGTTGTTGTTGTCGTGTCCTTCCCGAAGGGAATGAATGAAAGTTGCCATAGCCTGTGAGAGAGGTTGGACTTCTTAACGATAGATGGCGACAGCACCTATCTCTAACTCCACAATTTTGGCATGGAACTGAAGGGGAGGGAAATATTTTCCAGCTTCCTGCACTCATTGGTTTCTGCTGCGACCCCCCACAAGACTTTTGGACCCACTGATTTAACTAGCACGTACTCCGTGTGTACTCAGTGGTATTTAGTGGCATCGGACATTGAACCCAGGCCCTCTGGTGTGGAGTCCGATGCTCTAACCACAAGGCTACCCACGGCCAAAAAAGTAATTAAAAGGTACAAATAAATTGTTAGTTGTTTAACTGATATCAATATGTTCTATTTGTTGAAAAAAAAATAGGTGGGCAATTTTATTTAAGCACTTAGTATTAAACAAATTTAATTGAAATTGTTTTAAAATTTATCTTGCATTGTAAATTAAATATTATTATATTTAGAAAAGGAAATGGTTTATGCATAATGTGATTTCTTTCTATGAGTTCAACTCTGAGTTTAATGCATACCTTTAATGAATTTATAAAAAAGTATACAAATAAAACAGGGTTATATCAGGAATGAATGACTCCATTACAAAATTTAATAATTCCCAGATGAATTAACAGAAAATTATAATTAACATGCAATTGTAAAGATAAAATTTGAAATATTTTTATCATACATAACCTTTCTTGACGGAAAATAGATATGAGTTGATTGAAAATGTGATAGTTTTGCTTAGCTTCATCCTTGTAAAGACAGTAATTTAGACGTTGCAACTCGTCACTATGGTTCAATGCTTGCATGGTTTTTAATTTGTACGGTTTATAATGCATTTTTTTTTCAATGCAGTCCATATGGTAGACTGGGGTAACATATGTTCTCAACTAGCCCGAACTGTCCATTTCTTTAGGCTGCATATAAATTCCTCTCACACTATTTCAACATTCTCTGTTGAACAACCTGATCGCCCTGGACTTTTGCCTTAACATAGGAATCCAATTTCCTGGAAAAGTTTATACCATCTTCTTATACTCTTAGATGTCAGTGCATTTTTATGGTATTATCTCAGAAATTCATGCTGAACCGTAATTACTGGCAAACTTTCTGCTCACAAAACACCTCCCGTTACAACGCCATATCCACTTCTGTTTACAATTTCAAAACCATCTTGATTGCTACATTGCTGTTACTTATTGGACAAAAACAAACTCAAAATGCCATGTTTTTTCTTTACAATGTCATAATTATTATCGTTTCCTGTTTATTCATCTGGGAATTATTAAACTTTGTAATCGGGTCATTCATTCCTAATAAACCCTGTATTTAGGCCATTTTTTGACAGAAAATTTTTTGCCCTGATTTTTCTAAATTATTTCCAATGCTTAAATTTTTGATTAAGCTATTTTGTACATTAAAAAAAGCAGTATAGTCTAGTAATTACTGTATAGACATCTTATGATTACAAATAAATGAAAAGTGTATTAAGAAGAGTTTTTTTTTTGTATTATTACCCTTTGTCCTTTTAATAAAAACAGTTAATGTTTAAGCCTTCATTTTTGTGCACATTTTATTTAATCACAAAAAATAAGAGGATGAGGATTATTTTAGTTAGCTTTTTCTTTTTTCTTGAGAAATCAATTACACATAATTTTTAAGCAATGTATTTTTTATAAATATCAGCTTATTACTTTTTATAATATCTGAAGCAATTTCAGACTTTTACTTGGAAAAAACAGCCATTGTTTTAATACTGATAATTCTCAACATTGGTACTATATTTATTGTATGTATAATATTTGGGAACCTATTATTTATATATATATATAACTATCTTGTAGTGCTTAAATTCACACATGATCAAATATATTGCACAGTGTATACCTTAAAGCAGTGATGGCGAACCTATAACACGTGGGTCAGTGCCTGACCCACACAAGTTTTTTAACTGACCCACGATTGCAATGCAACCACTTGTTTGCTTACGCGGATTTATCTAGATCTTCTATTATTTGTGTCGATTATTTACATTTTATTTGTATTTTTTCAAGCACTCCAAAAGCAATTTAAATGCTGTCTATAACCTTCAATTTGACCATTACAGTTCCAAAGTTACGCAAATGACAAGAAATATATATAAAAGTATGTAGCGTTTGAAATAAAGCAAAAGTGTTTACAAAATATCAAATATAAATTTTACTCTCATTTTGTTTGTTGAAAAAAAAAATCGACAAACCAAAGCAAGCAACCATATTTCAAGAACTGTCTTCGGAGGCAATGCACTTTTGTAAAGTTATGTTCAGTTAGTTATGTTTGTAGTAAGCGACTTGCTTAGCGCCCATTTTTACTCGTTAAGTCAATTGAATTTTAAATATGTTTAGTTTTAAAAATGCACAATTAAAATTTTTTAAACTTAACTCTGGTGCAAATGGGCATTAGTGATCCACGAGCTAGTACTAAAAAAATATGAGCAAAATTTGACCCACGTCTCAAAAAGGTTCGCCATCCCTGCCCTAAAGCTTTAAAAACACTGAGTTTTTTATTGTAATCTTAAAAAATATTGATATATATTTCTTCTTTTATTTTATAGTTTTTGATTCTGAGCTGTCATTGAGGTCTATTCCATCTGTTTTGTTTGATGACCTTAATTTGGAATTTTTGTCTTGTCAACTCACTAGAGGTAACTGATGTTATAAATATTTTTTCTTTTAAAATTATAAAACATTTGTAGAAAAATATGATTTTTTTTTATAAACAGATTATTTTTATTAAATTATTGCAATTTGGTTTTGTGTGTAGTTTACACTTAAATATGTGTTGTTTTGTTACTTATGCCATCTAACATCATATCTAAGCCCACGAAATTCATGGCAAGGGGCTAGTTGTAAACCTGTTGTTAGCCGTAGCTTTGAGCACCATATAGGTGGCAGTATGATTTGTGGCTCGGTTCCACCGCAATTTTGAGAGAGAACACCCTGGAGGACATTTAAATTTTTGTGAATTATTTACTGATGCATAAAGATTAAATTAATATTGAATGAAAAGATAATGTCATTTTTAAAAAAAGTTATTTACTATAATTACATTAAAACATAGGAAACTTGATTTTTTACATAGCCATAAATGTACTATTTGATAGGTAAAAAGGATTCGTCCTTTATTAGCTAACAAGTAATACTTTATGGGCACAATCCTGCCAATTTCTGTGCTTTGTACATAAAATTTACACTTTTCAACCTTTCCTTATGCTTTTACACCTAGGTTATTCCTTTTTGCTCATTTTCGCAAAATTTCCATCATCGCTGACAAGATATTGTTTTATATTGGACATGGCTGTAAAATAACTAGACAAAACACCTATTGCTATTAAATTTTAAGACATTCATGAATTTTGTCATGTCATACTTTGTTAGTTATTGGTGCCTAATTGATTCAAAGACATGCTTTCGTTAAATGAAGGACCCTGCCCTCTTCCCTGCTTTGGTAATTTTCTAGAATTGATTTTGTGCTTTGCTCGTTTTTGTATAATTTACACTTCATATGGCTGAACAATTTGGTTTCATTGATTGTAGTCTTTGTCCCTTGTTGTCTTGCAAAGGTAAATATACTTTCATTTAAAGAATATTGCAAAAAGTAATCCTTTTATATTACATCCTTAAAGGGGAAAGAATATGCATTTTGTGATGCATGTCATACTGATGTATGCACTTGTCATGGTGGTCATAGTCAATTGTGTGAAAACTTCAAAGAGAGAGCTTATCACTATTGAGAAATCAAATAGCATTTGCTCAGAATTGGATCTTTTCTAGGATTATGTTTAATTTTATGTAAGAAGAGCTAAAATAGTGTTGATATCTTTTCTTGTAGTCCAAAATCCGTACAGTATCGATGTAGAAAGACTAAAATATCTGCTGTGACTTGTGAATTAGCACAGTGGATATTGGAAAGAGAGATGATTAAATGTATTGAATAAGGCCCTTATGTTGCAGCATCTGAAGGTTGTAATGATACATGCTACAAATTATTTCTTATTGTGGTAAAATGTTTCATTCAAAATGTCCGTTTTTTTTCAATTCCAAATTTGATTTGGGATTTCTTTAGAGGAAAAATATTAGCTAATTTATTTATACATGAATTAAAAAAAATATAGAATAATCTTTCAACATTTAGTTTTATTTATTGCACATAATGCTGCAGTAATGCAAAAGGGGAAATGAAGTGTTAACCATTTAAAAGGGTGGACAAACTTTTAAATGGAGATTGCTTGTGTCATATAATGCATTTGTCATCAGAAAAGAATGTCAGTTCTTTACCTTTAAAAATTGACGAGATGCTGGTATATATATATATTACACACCATGTAGAAAACTTTTATAAGTTTACGCAATAACGAAACCTTAACACTCTTTTAAAGCTTTCATGTACTGAATGATTTTTACTTACTCTTAGTCTTAACATCAAGTTTTTCTAATTAGGTTGGTAACTTTGGTTTGGTTGTATGTGTGTAATATTCTTTTTATATGTAAACATAATCTAAAGATTGAATTATTTCTCTATAATTTTAATTGTATATCTTAACTTTATTTTATGTAACTAATAGTGACTTTTTTTTAATGTATCCTCTTCAGTAGTGTATAAAACAATTATTTATGTTGAATGGCTCAAGGTTTCTCTTTTAATTGAATTTTAATCCTTTTAAGGATAGATAGAATTTTTAGCTGTCATTATCTATATTAAGCAATTATGTAGTAAACTCTTTTGATGCTTCTTTAAAATCTTTTATATAATATGACTAAAAGAAATATTAATATTAACAGTATGGATATTATATATATATATATTTTAGGAATATTTTTTTCATTTATTACAATATAGAGAATACCTGCTTGTTTTCATTTGTGAAGTGTCCTCTCCACCTTTCTGTTAAAGTCTACAGTACTGTCAAAGATCAACCAATGTTTTAAAACATGATGACTTTTTTCTTTCATTTGCAAGACAATTTTAGGGACTATATCATTTCCTTTAATGTGCTCCGCTTTTTAAGTAATTGTAAGTTACTCTAATCTATTTTCATTAGTTTTTCAACAATGTGTTCAATTATTATGTAATCATAATATTGTAATCATCATGAATTAGTGTCATGTCTTAGATATGTGTGTATTTAATATATCATATATATTTACGAAATGTATCTTATGAGTATCATGTTACTGATATATATGTATTTCCTGCATTTTTTTAAAAGTATTTCTATTTTTAATTTTTTATTTTTGTAATGAAATTTTTATTTATGCATTCTTGTATGTGTGAATTTAAAATTCTTGTTATGGCTTTTGAAATAAGTAGCATTAAAAAATGTTTGCTTTAGAGCCATTTACATTTTTTTTGTATTTGTGAATTTGAGAAAATAAAGGTGTACCTTAAACTTATATGTCAGTTAGTAGAATTGCCTCTAGAACTTTATGCATTTAAGAACTTTGGGCTTAAAATTATTTTTTATTCGCTTTTTGAATTCCAGAATTTTTTGAATTAATGTTATAAATATTTGCATATTTCTTAAGGATATTGATTATGAATGTGATTGTATGAGTATTATGCAAATGTCTCGTTGCATAATAAAAGTTTCAGCTTTGTAAAATTCCAGCTTCCATCTTGTTTTTGTTTGTCAGATACATATGAAGTTTAAATTAAATGTATAAAAGAATTGAAATAATTTGGATGCATTTAGTGCATTACTTAATACTTTCTTTACATAAGCATTTTTTGAATTTTTTTTTTTTATAAAATGTTTTAGTATATCATGTAAACATTACTTTAAATTGAATGTAATTTTTTTTAAAAAGAATAATTTTGAAAATTTTGTAAAATTATACTATACATCTTGAATTTTACTAATTGCTTATAATATGTTAATCTGTTTTATAATAGTGTAAAAGTGAATTATTTTGGTAGATATTCCGTGCCTTTTTGTTTTGATTTATGTTCAAAAATAGCATTTAATTTTACTATAATGAAAAATGCTTTAAGTATGGAGGAGGTATGTATGTATTATTTAAAGGAAATATCTTTTGTGTATAAGGGAGGGCAAATTAACTTGAATGAATAGGTATGGGAATTGGGGCAAAAAAGTTGTTCATTATTTAAGCTGTCGCCAGTCTTGTTTCTATTTGAAATTGAAATATAAAATAGTTCTCCTTTTTTCTTTAAAGGACCTTGACAAAGTTTTCATTAATTTTACTGTGGTACCTTTTTTATTCTGTAAGGTTTATCTATTTTTTCCCCAGTAAATATAGATTTTCACCCACTCATTGAGTTTAGTATGTCCATTAAGGCTGTTTTTGGTCTATGTTAAAGGATAGGAATAAAACGGGAAGCACATTTGCCGGCAGGAAAAAGCTCCAATAATAATAAAAATTTCTATCGGTATAAAAAAATTATTGTTTAAAGGATAATGTTCTTTAAATTTTGATTTTTTTAAAAAAATACGCAGTTTTCAGCATTATTGCAAAATGAGATTTAAGGGAGAAACAAAAGGAATGTTTTGTACCCCTGGAAAAATTAAACTATCTCAACTTGGAGAACCACCAGTGCCATTAAAAACTTTGCTCGCCAGATATACTGCAGAATCAAAACTTTCCCTATATAACATGAGGAAATACAATTCATGTTTCCAAATGATATTTGTTTGTAGAAATGTGCCTTTTTGAACACATTTCTGATTTAACAGAAATATCCATAAGCATTGTAAAACTAACCCATTGCCCTCGAGGAATCCAGAGTAGAGCCATTTAAAATTTATCTTCAAATTTAAAATCTCCACTATAAATACAATGTCAATAAACTTAAGTTCATAACATAAAGACAAAAATAAGTTGTAATAACTTCAAGTATTTGGTTAACAAATTACAAATGATATTGGTTAAGTAAAGTTTTGTGTATATATATGTGGGACGGCATCTAGGGGAAGGTTCGATTTTAATGTTAAAATAAGCAAGCAGAGTTAAAATAACTTAATTTATTAATAACATAACTAAAACATTTACTATTTACAAGGGGTTTTAAATAATTCGAGATAGCACCATACTAATTCCAAAAACACGTACTCTTTCTCAAAACAACGGAGAGACCGATTTCCTCTGACCTGCCTTCCTTCAAGCTTTGGTGCAACTCTCAGTTTTTCCTTTCTGCCCCCTTTATAAATACATGACCTGATCGTATCGCGCAGCTAAAACTCACGTGGTTTCGATTAGTGGTGCCATCTCTTACAATAAAAATCAAAAGAAGTAAAAGAAAACTTGCACTTTTTCCTACATATATTTATACATTTTTTTAAATAAAAAAATCATACCACCAATGCAAATGTTTAAACATACTGAAAACATGTGCTTTTTTTTTAACCAGACAGAGCCACAGCAACATGTGGCAGGGTACAGCTAGTAGTATATAAGAAAGCTTGCTTCCCTCTTTTGACTGGTGTAGCCAGAATTAAGTTTTATGTTTTTATTAATGAACTATTTTAGATTTTAAGTTCATTCTGAATTATTTTTGGCGTAGTTAGGACTATCTCAAACAGATAGCGCTACCATCGTTTTGTAAAACAAATTTTTCTTGGCTATGAATACTTAATTTTGGCGATATCTTTCTGAAACATAGTCGCCAGCTGAAATTATGGTAACCTGCAAGTTGTGACAAATAGTGTGGACAATAAAGAAGATTTATGATGTACACACAGATTTAACATCTCAACCTGATGAACTTTCCCATTTAGGAATGTTTTTAATATTTTCTGCATGTGTGCTTTAAAAATTTAATTTATATAGATAATTTATAATTATGCAGCTTAGATTTTTTTGCCTGTTATTGGTGCAGTGCATATAAAAATATTTAAATTCTGTGAAGTGACTGAATGAAAAATTGAAATTATACTTATTTTATACTTGACCGAAAGCTGTGAATTGACTAAAGAACACAAATTACTACTCCTTGAAGCTCACAATTTAAAATTTTAATCTAATTATTGTAATGCAGTTATTATTATTACTTTTTAACTAACAAAAATTTTTTTTTCATCGAATAGATTTTATATTTAACGTAAAATTTTACCATTAAACCATTGGAACAATCATTAACCAAATCTCGTTTTTTAATTAAATTAGCAGAAACTTATTTTTGAATTAATTTTATCCAATTTTAAGCCATACTCCAAATTCTCAGCCTGTTTTTGCGAGAAAAAAAATAAAAATAGTGTTAAATATGTTATTGATATATGATAAATTTACGAAATAAAATATGACTGCGGTAGCCTAGTAGTCAAGGTAACGGACTCGTGGCTGGCGTTTCATAAGTTCGAGCCTAGTACTGCTCAAGACCTGCCGTGTAGGGAAGCGATGCAGGAGTGAGTGAATAATAACGTCGCACTGTTCAGCTACGCAAATGGTTTTTGGCCACGGACCTCGTAATTTTGAACCATGGTCAAGTGACGAGGATGACACTTGAGCTTCCCCCTCTCCTAACTAAAATGGAGGACGACGGGAGGTCCTAATACCAACGGGAGGACGTTTGAGCTCTCGACAGATTTAACGTGCATTGAACCCCCACACGGCGGGTATTTAGTGGTACTAACCTCGAACACTCGTGATATGCCAGCCACGATCCGATACCTGGAGAACTCGGCTACCGCAGCCACAAAGCAATGTGCTTTAAATCTGTCGAGGGCTCAAATGTCCTCCCGTTGGTGTGCTAGGATACAGGAGGCCATCTTGGGTGTTGTCCTCGTCATTTGACAATGGTTCAAAATTAGGAGGTCTGTCACCAAAAGCCCTTGAGTAACTGATCAGTGCGGCATTAATATTCACTCACTCATTTTACGAAATAAAAAAATAATTAAGGTGAATTAATAAGAAATGAAAATAATTAATTTATTTTATCAGTATTATAAAAACTTTTTAAAATAAACGAGAACCTGTGATTTTTTTCTATCCGACAGTATCTTGTTCAATTTTCCCCTCCGATGAATTTTTCCGACTTCGATTCTAAGCTGCACCCGATTTTTAGTAGCATAAGTATCGGGGGAGGGGGAGTGCGGCATGGATTCGAATAAATATGGCAATATCGTGATTTTAGTTTTTTTAATATAATAGTCGCTGTGTGATTTCTTTGCGGAATACATTTTAAACATATCAAATTTAGAATTAAAGTTAATTCAAAATATATATTCATTTTAGTTAAATCATGGCCGGATCTAGGTATGGGCTGCAGCCCAGGGGCCCCCGAGTTCCCCGTTGAACATAACAAACAGAAAAAGAAGTTTACAATCAAAATACTAATAAAATACCTTAAACACCATACCAAATTTATTTTTATTTCAAGAGCAAGAACAATTTACTTTTGTTCTTCCGCCTTTCCACGGGAAACGCGGAAATTAAGAATTAATAGACAGAGGCTTTGTCACAGAGTGGCGCCGATGAGTATCGAGCATTTATACAAATGTAGTTGCACTATTTCTGCAGCCATTTATTTTTGTGCAAAAAAAATACCAATAATATACTAATTTGGTGCAGTGTCCTGTGCATAATACCTGAAGTTAAAGGGTACTTAGGTACCTGTTTATTCAAGTTTCAAGTAAAAATTAAGTACCAATACACATTTCTAAATTATTTAAATAGGATGATATTTGTGTAAGAGTTCGAAGTCCATATACGGTTTTGGATTTCCGAGGGAAAGGAATCAGGTAAAAGTTTTTGCTTGCAACTCCCTGTCGTCTAAAACGAGAGAAACATTTTAACATTCTACTGATTAACATCTATTTTATTTAGAGAGTATTTTTTTTTTTTTTGGTATTTTTTTTTTTTTGCTCTGCATATCCGTGCAGTTGTAAAATTTTGAACACCAGTTCAATTTTGAATTATATGGAAAGTAAATTTTAGAACATCAGTTTTAAAAAATCAGAAAAGCTAAGAAATCATTAATTCGTCAGTGTATTTCATTGCATATCCACGCAATCGTAGAATTTGTATACAAGTATGTGTATTACTTTTACTCCATATAAATGGAATTTAAGTTTTAGAGAGTCGTCTGTTGAAAAATCATTAAATATTGAGATTGTTAATTCCTGTATATCAGGATAGTTGAGTTATATTTGGACAGGCATAGTATCGAATGTCTGTTCGTGATTTTGTACGTACATTTAACATTTTTTAAATACAATTTTTATGTAAGACTGTTTTGCTGATAAGTAACTACTCAAATTGGTTATTGTACTTCATGGATGGGGGGGGGGGGGCTTTACATTCCAAGTTGCCGTGATTTTAATATGTATAATTTGTGAATTTTATTCATATTTTAATGTATTAAGCACTATATATCGGTACAATATGCTAGTTATGTGAAACAGAATAGTGTCCTTCGAAATAAATGTGGAAAGATTGTATGACTTTTTTAATGATACTTTATTTACGTTTATTTTAATGTACAATAATATATAATATTACGTCAGTGAATAACAACCGTGTTTGATTGAAAAGATTAATGTTAAAGAGGAAGAGTAGTTATTTCATGTCAATGAAATTATTTTGAATTTATATTTTTATGGTATTTTTAGGAGTGTGAGTGAAAAAAATATCAGTTTAAATCAGAGGAAATGCTACTGAAAGAATTTTTTTTCTTTCTTTTTTTAAGAGATCTTCCGTTTTTGGAATGAATCATAACTCGGCATTCCTTAGTGTTCTGAATATTTTGGAATAAATTAGTGAGTTGATTTTGTGTTATTGTAATCTGGGATTTTTTTCCTCTGAAACGTTAAACGCGTTAGTATAAGGAATATATTTTCTAAAGTGTTTTTATTATACAGCCAGGAATAAAGTTGTGTGTATGATGTAATCAGTAATATTTTAAGTGATTGTTTTATTAGTTGAGTACAACTAATATCTTGCGAAATATATGTTTTATTTTGTTTTAATTCCTCTCTTCTCTGAATTCATTGAGTTAATATAATGGGTGCTATTTTTTGTGTATGTATTGATATAAGATACATATTGTATTATTAATTTGCAATCCCTTTTTGGCGTAATTTTCGTTTTATTGCGTGTTTTTTCAGATTATTAAAAAAATTCATATGGCATTTTTGGGGAAATTTAAAAAGCAGGACTTAATTTTATTGGCTTAGGAGTTGGGTCAGAGGGTATCGAATAAAATGACAATTATCGATTTAAAGAATCTCATAATCGTAAAGAAAAGATTATGAAGAGGAGTTAGTCAAAGCTCAATTATCTGTTGTTTTGTAATAACGCGTTAAAAAGGAGAAAGTGGAAAAATTGCAAAGGCAGCATGAATTCGAATCAGAAAATATCGTGAAACAGCAACGACAACAAAGCGAATTTGAGTTGGAAAAACTATCAGCTCTTTTAGCACTCAGGCCATCCGATATTACTTAGCTAATAGCCAGAGAATCAGAAGATAAATTTGACTACATAAAGGGAATTTTAATGAAAAGGCTTAAAATGAGCCCAGAGAACTTCAGGCAAAAATTCGTGAAATATCAGTGCATACCTGCGAAATCTTGGCGTGATTTTGTGTTCGAAACTACGAGTTATTTTGAGGAATAGCTCGGATGGAATGGAAATATGAGACTTCAAATCATTGAAGGATTTAATAATAACCGTTCAGCTAAAGAAATGCGTACCTTGAGAGATAAGAAAGCATTTCGTAAACGAATGGGCACAATTTTGTGAACCATCTGTATTGACAGACAAATTGGACGAATACTTTTGTATTCGGCCAAGTGTCAAGAGAGCGAATCAAAATGAAATGTCACTCAGCAATACGGCAGATCCAGGATCTAATTTTTAAAGGAACCCCGAAATTTAAAAAAGATATTCAGAGTAAAAGACATAAATTGTTTTCCAAACATGAAGCGTAGCAGCCAAAATTTAGATCTGTTTGTTATTCGTGTGGAAGAGTTGGGCATACCTCGAGGTGCAGAAAATCATAAGAAAACCTCCCGAAATCACCAGATTAATGCCGTGAAAAACAATGAACATCTGCAAGAGCCATCATCTGCAATTTTAATGGCTAAGGTTGCGATTCCAGTATGTTCTGCCAAGGAGGAAACGAAAATAGACGATTTAATTCGCATAACGTGTCGGCAAGAAACTCCGAATTGATTGATTGAATGTTAACGTCGCACTGTTGAGCTACACGAGGGCTTTTGGTGACGGACCTCGTAATTTTGAACCATGGTCAAGTGACGAGGACAACATCTGAGCTAGCACCTAACTACCACACCAACGGGAGGATGT
Source organism: Trichonephila clavata (assembly GCA_019973975.1). Taxonomy (NCBI): domain Eukaryota; kingdom Metazoa; phylum Arthropoda; class Arachnida; order Araneae; family Nephilidae; genus Trichonephila; species Trichonephila clavata. The sequence continues at coordinate 24,302 of BMAO01016787.1, forward strand.
TTGAGCTCTCAACAGATTTAACGTTAAAATTTGAAACCGCCATTTTAATTATATTTTGGGAAAAATTTAGGAAGATTTAATTCTGTTAACAAAAAATTGCAGACTCCTGATTTGGATATATGTGAAGGGAATAAGTTAATTTTGTTATTAAAAACGTTTATAATCAATGTACGGCATGAGTCAGATCAAAAACTGAAAGAGTATCAAGACGCGGCCAAAAAAATTAAGTCTGTGTGTGGAAACTGAATATAGTGATGTGAACAAAAGACGAGTTATTTCAAAATGTGCAGATAATTCCACAGAAAAAGCTGTGTCTGGGACGAAAAAATTTAAGAGACACGCTTATTGTTGCGTTAGATAAGCTAATCCTTGATTTAAATAGAAGAAGTCAAGTATATGCAGAATATAGTAATAAATTAAAATTTTTGATGGATTTGCAAGATCAAAGTAAGGAGAACGTCGACCTGGAGAGTGTATGCGATATTAAATAATTATTCAGATGACGTAGACGAACATTTAGTAAATGAAAGTGTTCAATTCAAAACTTATCTAAAACAAACTGAGCTAGGTTCAATTTAATTTTTGAAAAGAAACTTGTTGATGTTTTTCCAAATTTGTATACCATTTTAAAAAATTTTCTAACGCTCCCTATTACTAGTTGTGAAGCAGAGCGTGCGTTCTCTAAAATGTCCTATTTAGAAAACAAATATAGGACAACAATGACAAATACTAGACTTAATTACTTATGATTTCAGATGCACGTGATACTATTGTACCACTATTTATAATTAAAAGTAATGTAATGAAGTTATTATTTGCGTATTTTGTTTGAAAAATATTTAATTATATTTTGTAGATAAGAATTTGTCTAAGAAGAAAATTGAGACAACTCTTTGTTGATTTTCTATATGGACTCGAAATATTTTTATGAGGAAAGATTTTTTACTCAAATAAGTAGAACCAAAAACGCGGAGAACTGAGTACATGCAATTTTCTCATTTGAAACAGTTAAATCTCTCCAGCAATGGCATTTAATAAATTACAAAAAAGCTGTAAATTTATCTTTGGAGTTATCTTTCCGATTTTTTCCGACACTTCGTAATTATCCATAATTTTGGAGATATATTTCAAATAAGATCCATTACAAATTTATCAACTTCCATCCTCTCGAAAACTGACACATTTTTTGAGTAGTGCAGCATGGCACTGAGAATTGTGCCGCGTGTAAAATAGGTTGCCAACCCCTTTTCTATCGCATGAAAGTAAAATCGTATCATATTGTTTGTTCATTTAATACAGCAGATTAAAACGTGAAATTAAATTTTTCACTGCTTTAAATCCACTTATTCTTCGTTTGAAAATCATTTATTCAGAAAAAATTAAACAGTTTCATTTTCTACATCATTTATCTAGAGCAGAGGTGGGCAGACTTTTACATGACACGGTCTACTTCTAATTTTTTCAAGGTGTAGCGGTCCACTCCGCTGTGTAGGTGTGATAAGCAAAAAACGAAAGAAAGAAAAAAGCTCAACAATATTTATATTTTATGCCAATAATAATGTTGTAGCTGGATTCAGTTGCGTATTGCTGTTGCATTACAAAATAAATTATAATTATTATATTGTGGAATCAAACTTTTAATACATGCTTTTCTTAGTTATTTAAGCTGAAATTTTCAGTTGCCATATTTCAAAATAAACAAATTGGATATTAATGAATTGAAATAAAATATAGATTATATTTTTATCATTTGAACAACCATTAAATCACAACAAGTAATACTGGAATTACTGATTACAAATCATTCAGTGTATTTTTAATTCTATATCAGAAGTTAATATAGTATTTTCAGGTACAATCAATTGTAAATTTTCAATCAGTATGTTGAATTTGGTTCTTTTAAATGTAATAGGTACATTGTGTTAAACCAGTGCACAAATTATTATATATAACAAACCATATGTTTTTCTATTCTTTTTAAATAAATTATAATTAGTTAGATATTATTTATATTATTTTGTTTAATTTCCATTGGGAAAATATTTTTAAATTGGCACTGAACAAACTGAAAGTACTGATGATTTTTAACTTTAAATAGTTATATCTTCTTAATCTCAGTTACTTTTCATTGTACTTAGGAAAATTTAATCTTCAATTTATTTATTCATTGAAGGCAAAGTAATTCATCCCTTGAAAGTCAAAATATTTTACAAGAACTGAATTTTCTTAATATAAAATATGTTTTATAAGTACAACCCAAAACAGAATGCATTTTAACCAACACTGAGGAAAGAAAATTTCTCAAATATAGTTTGTAAAAATTTCTAGAAATGCATCAATTTAGGATCTTATACAACCTACTTTTCTAGAGGAAATGTTTATTAATAAACATTTTTAAGACTAGTATTGAAGAGTTGAGACTGTAAATTACATTTTAAAGCAAGGATTGTATATACTGACCTAGAATGCTTTGGGATGCTTTAACTTATTCATTTAAAGGCTCTAATAATTTATAAACTTCAAAGAAATGCTTTCAAAATAATAAACCATCTTAATTAAAACAAAATTTATTTAAAAATCTAATTTTATATTACTGCATTCAATATCCTCTCCAACAAAATATTATAATTTATCCTAATTTCTCATTTCAAATACATATTTCTAAGTAAATTTTGCCAGAATATCTGTTCTGAATCTTGCCAAATTACCTGCACTCCTCCTCTAGTATTAATTCTTTATATTATTCGTTTTTAGCAAGCAAGATAGTATATTTGCACTAACTGAGATTGTTGAAATTATGGTTGTACGAAAGCATTGAGCATTACATTGAAGCACTTGCAACAGGATATTTTCTTTTATAATATAAATGCCTAGAAAATTCAAGGTACATATCAACACTATTACAATGTTTAAAACAGACTTGACCTCGAGTTTATATATTAACCTGTTACATATGGTAATTTATCTATTTAGTTTTTAAGCAGTTAAACTTTGGCTACAACTTTTAGAATAAATAATTTTAATTAATTACTTGCGATATTTTGTTTCTGTTATAGGAAACTTCTTAACGAAAATCTGTAACAGTATTTATTGTGTGATTTACACATTTTTAATTGTTATGAAAATGAAAAATATTCCAAAATATGAAATACTTAAAATTCTCTTTTAAAATCAATACAATAAATACTATTCAAACCTCTAAACATGATTTAATCATTTAAAAATCAATTATTTAGAATTATGAAACATATAAACTTCTTTAAAACTGATAAACTTGTTCTATCAAAATATCAATTATATTCCTTTCCTTTCATATTCTAACATATTCGCATTACTGCAATTATTGTTCGTTGTTCTGAGATTCTTCGTAGTGAAGTTTTGTTTTCGAACTTTCAGCCCGTCAGACTTTATCTCCACAATCTTGATAGGGTGGAATATGATTGCTTTAAACTTGCCCATTTTAAATTAAAGAGAAAATGTAAATAAGGAGAAAATTCGTGGTTTTAACAAAGAGATTATAACAGATGGACTCGATACTGACATCATAATCGTGATACAAAATAAATAGCCGATGTTTGAAGTTCGACTAGTGTTGGCTGGAATTTTCAATTTACATCTACTATCAAAAACAAATGAAAGTTGTTTCAAAGTTCGACTGAAATGTGTACTTTTATTATTTCATTTTCAATATTTTTGTTTTATCAAACATGATTTTAAGTTTTAAAAAGTCAGAAATATTTTCTGAGCATTTCAGATTCGAAGAATTTTAATTTTACAAAACATGAATCAATTACCACTTCTATGATCTCATTCTGAATGCTCTCTGTATTTGTTAAGTATGTAGTTGATTACCTGCGTTTTTCAATTCTACTATTAGTTCACACTTTCTTATTTACTTATGTATTTCAAATTTTCAATCGTTAATGAAATACATTTTAAAGCCTCAATTGAGCACTAAAATTTATATCCATGATCATTTTGACAATGCAAATTTAATTAATAAAATTAGTGTGATTAAAATAATTATTCAATAATTATAAATACAGCCATGTTGGCATCAATTTGGCGACATATTGACCATTTGGCGACTTGTGTAAAAATTAAAAGTTTTCTCATTTTAAACATTCGTTGAACTGAAATTTGGCTTCTGAGAATTTCATGAGGATGAGATTATTCCTCAGTAAAATACATTGCAACCTCAGGCTAAGCCTTGAAGAAAAACAAAAATCAAAATATTTCGAAAAATAATATGGAAGTGCTGAATTTGTGAAGATTGATGAATATTAACGTCACTGTTCAGCTACACGTTAAATTTTGGGACAGTCACGTAATTTTGAACCATGGTCAAGTGACGCGGACGACACCTGGCGACTAGCACCCTCTCTAACTACACCCACCACATAACCCGGGGACGTTTGTATCGACAGATTTTACGTGCATCTTTCCCTACACCGGGTCTTCAGTGGTACTAGGATCGAGAATTTCTGAAGAGAAGGAAAATGTTAACAACAAATGCCAAACACGCACTCTGGGACATGCACTCACATCATGCGCATCAAGCCCCACAAATAGTTGGCGTTAGAATTAAAGAAATTAAACGGGGATTAAGCCGATTCTGCCCTCGGTATAAGCCCGTGCTACGCCAGGCCATGAAAGCTAGTCTTACACTGTAAAATTCAAGGTAAACAAACGTATCCATCTATCTATGTATGTGCGTCATCTTCTCACGAACAGCACGACGCGAAAGTGCGGAAAGCAAAAGATCAGAATTTTCGGGAAGCCGTATTGCCATTTATATTCCGATATTATAATTAGTTGAAAGATATTAATTAAAACCTTAAAACGCTTAATTGTTTTACTCCTGTCAGTTGTTTACTTAGCAGAACTTCCATGCGTTCGGCCGGCAGTGATCCGACGTTTTCGAACATATCAAATTGCCATCCGATTTACGCGCCGATGAATTAAATAATTACAGAATCGGAAAGTGTTTATTTCGCCACGATACGGTATAATTTTTGTAAAATAACGATAATTCCTATTTTTCAGATTTTTAAAAAGTGTTAAGGCAGTACGTTTTATAAAAATTATTTCTAAATCTTTGCGTATGAATTTATTTTGTGTTATTAAATCGATATTCTACACTAATTAACTTCAAGGCTTTATCTTTTGATCCAGTCATCTATACAATAAATAAAAGATTGAAGTGTCTGTTTGTATTTCAAATTAGCAGCTTTTTACTTAATGCACTAAAAGTATATACGGTACTCATAACAAAAACCAATTTTAAAATTTTGTCTGTCTGTCTGTCTGTTTGTTTGATTGACTAAATCACAGAACGGCTGGTACGATTTCAGTGCTTCACTAATCCGACTACATTAGCAGGAGTAACATAGAACCTCATTTATTCCGTATTCTTGCAGGAACTTGGAAACTATACGGTGAACGTGAAACTTCTGGAATGAACGCCAGAATGAACGCCAAGCCAGGCTAATGAAGTGTTGTTTTGGTTACTGGCGACCGATGCTCTTAAAACATAGCAGTGTTACGCGCACACATCATAATTCAGCAGCGTACCATAGTGCACATGATGGTTATCTCACTGTTCAGTTAAATAGAGCATCGACTGTTTCAGGATGCTAAGAAAATAAATCAGAACTTCATAAGCAAAAGCAGTACAAGAACAAAAATTGATAAGTTTAATCCTTTCTCTTTTTGTTACATTTTAGTCATTTAAACAATAGTTATTATTTGTAATATTTATATTGTAATCGAAGAATAATAATTTTCAATTATCTTTTCATTTCTCTCTATTTTCTTAATTCAAATTGTTAATTTCTTAGTGGCAGGTTTTCATTCATTATATTTCAAGCTGTTTTAAGCTTTAACAGCAAATTTAAAGTATAATAATTAGAAATCATGTTAAACATTGTTGGTTTTATTCATGAAAATATTTCAGATTTTGAGTAAAAACACTAGCATTATGATGATGTTCTGAAATCTCAATGTAAAGATTCGTGGTTGTAGAAGATCCATTTAGCACCTATAAACGACCAGGTTACTGCGCTTAATCAAAGCGCATGTTAAATAACTTCCTGGTGAATCACCAAACCTTCCTTTCCATCAATACAGTTTACAATCCGGATAGAACGGTTATCAACAGAATTTTTAAACAGTATAATTGTGCCACCGTCTACCTCCTCACAAGCTAGAACTTAAGTTAGCGTTCCCATCCTTCTCATAATTTAAACCCACAAAGCCAGTAATTTCAGGTTGCAGGTAGTGTCATTATAGAAACGTTATAGAAGGTCGTATATCGGATGCAGGAAAAGGTAACATAATTACTTATACCACGAATTCCCATAATGCCATCAGATTTTCCGTTTGAATTCAAAGACTACAATTCCTATGGTGTCAGCTTGCTATGACAATTAACAAGTCTGAGACAAGCATTAAACCAAGTTGAAAGCGCCGATTTAACTAAAGTTGCTTTTCAACAACTATACATTGGCATGTTCACGTGCGAAGAGTCACCACTGGCGGTTTTAATTTTTAGCTCAGAAAATCATTACGCAAATATTGTATATAAAGTTTTCAATAAGATTAATACTGTATATAGAGGATGTTCAATAAATTTATACGAGAAAAACCACCTAAAATTAACAAAAACAAAGAAAATAAAAATAAAACAATAAACATAAGCAGAAAGAACACAAAATATAAAACTAAAACATTGATTTCTGAAAGTAAAATGACATTAAACTCTCTCTGTATATAAGCGTGTATGTATTTCTTAACGTGAATACAAATTATTATCTTTTCGTAAGATCTGTGATGAATAAAGCACTTTATGTAAATTTCTACGTGAACAGAGTCGCAGGTAAACAGCTAGTTTAAAAATACAAAATTCCCAAGAACTTTTTGAATTTTAAAAGTAGTCAATTTTACTTCATTGAATACTTCATTGTTATAAAGGTAATTGCACAAACCTTTTCTTGTGTAAAGCAATATTAACCGTTACATATACGAATTATGAAAAATTGTTTTCAAATTACGGATTTTAAAAACATTTTGTGATTTTCGTAGGCTTCTTTGTTTTCTGAAATAGCAAACAATGGATGTACATTTTATTTCAAAATGCTTTATCTTAGCAAATAGTTGTGAAGTTTAGAGCATGCTTAAAATTTATACCTAAAATGAAGGTATGATTTTAAAATAATTAAAACGCGATTTGTTGTAAACATTGGCATCAATTAGCTTTGCGCCAAGACTTTTGACCTGTTTCACCGTCGACCACATCTAACTCAAGGGTTACCTAAAGTTCTACTTGTAAACGGAGAATCAGTATTAACTTTGAGTAAAAATGCGAGGAAAAAGTTATTTTCGTCAATTTTCTTTATAAATTTTCAAATTAAATAACTATATATGTCGGTCTAAGATGATAAAATGCATTGAAATGCATTTCTGAGATTCATTTAAAATATTTATCAGTATCAATTTTGTTCTCTTTCATAAAACTTATAGTTTACTTTAAAATAATACCTAATGTATATTTCTTTTGACATAATTCCATAATAAGCAAAATTTGCCCATATCGAAATTTTTAAGTGATCAGTTAAATGACATAAATTCCTTAGGAAAAAGCTATATTTCATTATTATATATTCTTTATTATTAATTGCTTTTATTAAAATATCAAAATCAATAAATTTTTGCAATACATTTAAAATATAATCGTGAATCGAAATTCTTCAATCATGTGAGAATATCCTCTTCAATAAAATTGCTTTCAATTTTACGTTCCATTTATAATTATCGCCTACTTTCACTTTCTGCTACAGGTTTCGTAGCGCAGTTGGTAGCACGCTGGGATCACTTGTGACAGTGGGTGATATCGTGTCGCTCGAATTCAAATCAGGGATGTGATTTTCATTTCTTATTTTTCCCAGCAAATTAAATTTTACTGATAAACCTTATTTTAACATGATCCTCTATTATTTTAATGTATTTTTCATACATATATATTTTCCTTCAAGAGGTTTTCTGATTTTAATCATTCAAAGTATTTCAATCCTTTTCGAAAAACAATTCTAACAAAGGCTTTCATTTCTGTTTATTTTCCCACGTAAATTTTCAGTGCTGCCATTATTTAAGCAAAGGGAATGCCACAATAAATGAACATTTTAAATCAAATTTTAATGTAAAAATATTAATAGAACATAGTTTTGTATTTTAGAAATATCGATGAATTTAAAGGAAATGATTTTAAAGTTCATTGATATTTAGAATCAGTGATTAAAAAATAAAATGCCAAAAGCTATATTTTTAAGAATTTAAAAACTTTTTACAAAACAAATATATTTTGTATATTTCATGATTTTTCTAAAATGAATCAACATCTGTTACCTTTAAATAAAATGATTTTAAAACTTTAGAATCGATTTAAAAAGCCAAAACTTTTAAATTTTAATAAAACACTCAAAATACTTAAATTAATCATTTTAATAATTTCTTCTTTTATAAAGGTTAATTGCATGAAACTTTATCCCCGTGTCAGATATTTCAAAAATTCTCACAAGTTTACTTCAAAATTAAAATAGTAGGAAATTTTGTAATTTGAAAAATTTTATACTTTCTGTCTTTTCCAACATACAACTATGCAAAATGCTACAGTTTCGTTTCCGAGAATAAAAATTGCAACGAAAGAATTAGAGAATTAGTGGGCGATTTTTAAATTCGCATGTTGCCTATTCGAGGTTTCTGGTGACGGGCCTCGAGGTACCAGCTTCATGCTCAAGTGACAGGGACGACACCTGGGCTTTCACCCATCTTTAATAGTGCACACCGCAGCAACGCAAGGAACAAATTTCGAAAAGGGTTTTATGACGTTAAAGAATCACTCATCAGCGCATAAGCACACAAGTGCTATCGGCCTGAGAGAAACTGGGAATTTCCATGGAAATGAGTTATTCACTCGACAAAGCCAGTGCAACGCCGGGCTAAGCGGAAGGAAAAACAAAAATATCAAAGTAATTTCGAAAATAATGCTGGAAGTGCTACAGATTTGTGAAGATTGAGTGAATATTATCCCTCTGATCAGCTACACGAGGCCTTTGGGGACGGTCTGCGTAATTTTGAACCATGGTCAGGAGCTCGCCGGAAGACACCACAGGCTGGCACCCTCTAACCTGCACCATCAACGGGACGTTTGTGCTCTCGACAGACACGACCATCTCCCCTACACTGCAGGGTCTTCAGTGGTACTAGGATCGAGAATTTGTGAAAGAGGGAAAATGTTAAGCAACAAAGCCGCGTACACACTCACGGGTCATGCACTCATCGTACGCATCAAACCCACCAATGTGTTGTATAAGTACAAATCATGTCAAAGTGTTGTAGAAAGTATAAATCATGTCTCTCTCTCTCTACTGCTAATATAAAGTATCTTCTTACTATTAAAATCCGAAGGTAAACAAACGTATCTATCTATCTGTATATTGCGTCTATTTTCTCACGAACAAATGCGACGCAGAGTCATGGAAGGTACCAAATGATCAGGAGAAACCATATTGCCTATTTATATTCAAATGTATAATTAGTTGAAAGATAATTAAAACCTTAAACGCCTAATTGTTTTACTCCTGTCGGTTGTTTACTTAGCCCAGAACTTCCCGTACGTTTCATGCAGAGCGGTGATCGACGTTTTCGAACATCAAAATTGCCATCGATTTACTTTAAGGCAAAAATAGTACAGAATCGGAAAGATCATTTATTTCGCCGATGCAGTATAATTTTTGTAAAATAACGATAGATTCTATTTTTCAGATTTTTAAAAGTGTTAAAACTGATGCGTTTTATGAAAATTATTTCTAAATCTTTGCGTATGAATTTATTTTCGTTATTAAATCGATATTCTGCATAATTAACTAAATTTTATCTTTTGATCCAGTCATTTAAAATAAAATGCGCAAAAATTTTCTATAATTTTAAATGTCTCTGGTGCAACTCCACATTGAATTATTTCATTCAAATGATTATCATACAAAACTTTTTGCATTTGTAAAATAATATTATACAACTTCTGTGCGAAGATTAAGGAAAAATTGCTTAAAATTCTGGTTAAAATTGTTTTGTGATTTTCGTAAAGTACCTGTTACACGTTCATAAAATAAAAACACTGGCATGATTTTGGAGTTTTGCGCATGCATGATAAAGATGGTGATGGTCAATGTTACGTTTCAATTTTGAAATGAGGGGGCTCTTCACAGTGACGTAAATTCTGATTTCCGTTTATGAGTCAAAATGGATGTGTTTTATGATTAGCTTACATTGATTTTGTATGTCTTATTTAAAAGTGAAAATAGTTGAAACTTTTACTTTGTTTTTAGGGTGTTTTGATGTTGAAAATCATTGCATTGTATTGATGAAATCTTTATATTATTCTGATTTTGTATTTGCTATATAACTTTCATGCTGTTTAGTTCTGTTGTGGAATTTCAAATTGTCAAACCTAACATATTTAATTGTAAATTATTAGATTAGTGCCAAAACTTTAAATTGATTTTGTATGTCTTTTATTATGTTTTATTAATTTAGTTTGAGATTAACAATGTTGAAAATCATTGCATTATATTGATTAGAGCTTTAAAGTGTCTGATTTGTGTTTACTATATATAACTTTCATTGTAACCTAAAAACAAGTCTAACTGTTTCTGTTTTAATTTTGTTATAGTTTTCGTTTTCCTCATTCTTAAAAGAATGACTTTTTAAGAAAAGTGGAATAAAATAAAAATATAATTCTGAAATATCTTTTAGTTACATGAAGTATTATTTTCTTTTGAATGATTTTATACAGTGGATGTAAATAAATATTTCAGGGTTCTTATATATTTTAATCTAACATTCAAAACCTTGCAATGAAGAATGATAATCCTTTCAATAATTAGCGGTGATAGTTTTGTTTTAATTTTTAGAAAATGGATTTAAAATATTATATTTTAGAAACTAAAGCAATATATTTTCTATTATTCATTAGTAGATTAATAATGCGCAATGTACTGTATAATCTGTTTTTCTGGATAAAGCAAAGTTATAGTTTTGGACTATATAGCTACCGTTATATAACGATTGATTATGAAATGAAAATACCACACATACACAAACCTTTGTATTATTTTAAGCTCTAAAAATAATTATTGTTAAAATAATCAATATGCTTGGTTTTTCTAATATATTATATCAGAACATTTATTTGTTGCTTTAAATATACATTTTAAGTAAAACGTGTTTCAATGAAATCATTGTGATCATTCAGGATGATTAAAAATAAAGTGCTGAAAAATCTGTTTTAAAATTTTAAAACTCTTTTTACAAAACAATGATATTTGCATATTTATGATTTTTCTCGATGAATCAATTCAATACTATTGCTTAAATAAAAATGATTTTAAAACTTTTATAATCAGTGATTTAAAAATAAAAGCCGAAAACTTTTTCCGTGTGTCAGACATTCAAGAAATCCTCTCAATTTTCTTAGATTTAAAGTAGTAGTGAAATTTTGTAATTTGAAAAATTTCTTTCATCTTTTCAACATACAATTATTTTAGAAATCTACGTTTTTATTTCAGGGGCTAAAAATTGCAACGTAAAATTCAAAAGTGAGTTAGTAATTTTAAATCGCACTGTTCACCTACTAAGAGGGTTTTTGTGACGGACGTTAAGAATTTTCAACCATGGTCAAATTAGAGGACGACGCTGAGCCTTCACCCTTCTCTCCTAATACCACACCAACACAGAACAAATTTCGAAAAGGAGTTTTAATGACATAGTTCGAAATCACTCACATCGTGCGCCACACATAAATTACTATCGACCTGAAAATCCCCTGGGGATTAAGTTATTCACTCAGTAAAAGCCCGTGCAACATCGGGCCTCGGAGATAAAGAAAGAAACAAAGTCAAAGTAATTTCGAAAAATGTGGATGTGCCAATTTTGTGAAGAAGGAAAATGCTAAACAGAAAGCCATATTCGCACTCAGGGTCGGCCCTCATCGTACGCGTTACACCACATAAAAGTGATGGCAGAAAGAAAAAGAAGTGCTGTAGAGAGTCAGGTTATACCCTCGGTAAAGCTGATACATCAGACCATAATAATTACTGTAATAAATAGTGATGATTTCTTATCTTCCTAGCATTATATCCCCGATTCTCCATCTGACTTTTATTTATCGGTTAATAATTTGGGTTTGAAAAACTACAAAAAGCATCTCTCGTCGCTGGGATTACAGTACATCAAATAAAATATTTTTGGTTGGTTATTGGATCAAAATCTTATGAGTGCCATTAAAATTTATTTTGAATGACGTTAGATCGTCAATTGGAAATCAAGTTAATTTTAAAATCAAAGCGAATTTTGAAAATGTACATGAAGCGCGTCAGTCAGGCTTTGGGCCCCACCGGTGAGAGGTGTACGATATACCATAGTTTTCTTTCCGATTTTTATTGTGACTCGTGATTAAGATTCTGTGGAACAGTTTGAAAATCAGTGCTCTAGATCCAGGGTGGGCATTAAAGTCAGTGCCAATCGACCGGTGGACTAACACATTTCGAGACCGCCTTCACATAAGACATAGACGCGTGCATATAAAAGAAACACAGGTGGTTTTCAAAATACTGAAACACCCGTGAATAAAAGTGATATTTTAAATACCCTTCATAAAGCATAGCTACCAGATTTTTATAAATAAAATGTATGTATTGTCGTAATATTCATTAAGATTTATTGGAGTTCTGTAACACTTGGATTTTGAAAATCATAAAAGTTGAATCTCTCAGATTTTCGAAGATCAAATTGTAGAATATAATAAATTGATCAGGAACATCCCAGTTTCTAAAGATTTCTAGAAGTACGGTGTCTAAAGTCTTGATTGCTTACACACTGCACTGCGAGAACTAACTTTAAATGAAATGATTTATTTTGACGTATTTTGCATTGTTTGCTAACAAATGCATCCTTTGTACATTTCAGGTATACTTATCATGTTTGTATTTTAGTTTGCCAAAACGCGCAGTTTTAAAGTGTAAGTTTTTGCTGTAGTTGTGTAGTTAAGTACAGATTTTGTAT
>BMAO01016788.1:0-25400 GCA_019973975.1 Trichonephila clavata
CTAAATGTACTACTATTGAGCTGAAAAGAAATATGCAGGTAGATTTTTTTTTTAAAAAACTTTTTGCAAACAATAAATTTACTAGGTAAAATTTGAGAAAATTTTTGTTATAAACTAGCGAAATTCAGGAAAATTTGTAGGAAAATTCGGGAAAACTATGGGAAAATTTAAATATGATTTCGGCTGATCTAGGGCACAAATGCGACCAAATGCCGAAACCCGAGGTCAATTGGTTGCTTATTGACTGAGAAAAAGGTAGGACAAAATATGGAACGAAGAAATTTGCGTCATAATAGCGCTTTTGTTCCACTACGTGAAAAACGCGCTAAAAAGAATTGGGTGTACTTAAATTACATTTTTAAATTTGAATACTGTATTTGGGATAAAAGGTGCAAGAGAAATTTTTATAATACTAAACGATTTCTGGGATTTTATCAGATAATGATGCACTTTAAATCATTTAAAAATAAAAAAAAATTTCCAGTTACTATCTTGACATTTAGCAATCATACATGATTCAACGATATTAAATATTCTCTCTCTTCCAGAGTTCTTCATCAATTTAATGTGGAGCTAGTTAAGGAAACGATTAAAAAAATTCTTGAAATTATTTATATACTTAAATAGATTTTCGGTTTCGTAAGAGAACACTTCCAATAATGAGAGAATTTAGAAGGTCAGTTATAATTTGGCATTAAATGAATAATAAATTTATTTTCATGAATATTTTGTTTTTATTTCTTTTCACTTGAGTGTTTTATCTATTCCTTTTAAAACTATTATATCGAACTTAACCTACATAATTTCCATATGATGTTGTAACAGCTTTCCCGTATTCAGTTACGCTGAGTAGGGCTTTTTGTTGTTGTTGGAAAAAGTTCATAATTAAAATGTATGGTGCAAAAATGTACTAGTGACAACCATTTGAATTAAAGCTATTAGGGGTAATCATTTTTTCTCTCCCATCTTGTTAGTTAATAGTTATTTTGTTCTATATATTTTCGTTTTTAAAGATGTCAATTTAAAATTTTATAGCTTTGAATGATAAATACAAAATGATGACTTTTCTTTCAGTCAAAACAATAGTTTCACTTCTGAATAATAAGTTTTCTAAATTTTGCCTCGTTTATTTATAATTTGTTGATAGAACAAGAAACAACAAATTTTTTTCTGTAAATGCTGCAGTTTAATTAATATGTTAATTTGACAAAATAAGAGATTTACTCAAATAAGAATTTAATTGTAAATTTAAATGACTACCTTTTGATTCATAAAAATTGCATTAATTTTGTTATATATTTATATGATTTTATTTTCTATTAAGATACTTATAATTTTTTTAAAAAATGAACACTTCTGTTTTACTAAGTATTTCGTTTTTAACCCTTTCAGGCTCAAGGAAAGAAAGTGGTTCGTATCCTTACCCAATAGGATCAGGGTACCGGAAGAATTTCCCTGGTAAGCTTACTTTCATTTAAAAATTCATATAAAATCTTTAAATGCAATGAAATAAGCTAAAACTTACAATTTACTGTCATTGATAATATCTGAATATTCAGAACAAACAAATTTTCACTGCATTTAAAAAAAACAATTGTTAATTTTTAAGGAAATATTTTCTTTTTAATGATGATTTAAATTAAATAGACGCAAAACTTGCAAAATACTATGTGGCTAATCCCAAACATTAAATTGACTCTCACATGAATGTGTTGTGTCTTGAATTGATAAAGAAGCTTTTAAATAACAGCAAGTATATATCCCTTTTTTAAAAATAATCCTTCTCTATATATAGTGCTTATAGCAGGGATGTCGAACCCTTATGAGACCTTAGTCAAATTTTGTTCATGTTATTTTAATACTAGCTCGTGGGTCAATAATGCCTATTTGCAACAGAGTTAAGTATAAAAAATTTTGACTGAGTATTTTTAAAACTAAACATCCTTAAAATTCAATTGACTTAACAGGAAAAAATGGGCGTTGTTTAATGATTTAAAAAGTTTTAGTGGGGTAAAATATTCGTCATAAACATTTTAATATTTTTAAACATTGTTAAAACAATTAGTTGAAAAACAAGTTTTTGAATCAGTTCATTAAAATGCTCAGTGTGATGTGAAGTCGCAAAAAAACATTAAATAATTTTCTATATTGTACAATTCATCGGAACTATTGTCTTTTTTTAACTTATTATTAGCTCACTCTCATTCCCTATATATATATATATATATATATATATATATATATATATATATATATAAATTTTTTTTTAACTTGTAGTGAATGACACTTGATGTTGCTACAGTTTTTACAAATATTTCATTAAACTTAATTAATGAATAAAAAGTAACAAAGAAAAATAATAGTCCAACACCCTATATAAAAAAGAAAATCGTGTCCCTGTAGCGCATTGGACTTCTAGTCCAAAGGGCGTGGGTTCGAATCCTATCTGGGAATGCCTAGTTTCTGAGAATGTGATTTATGAATGAATAAATAGGAAATAACAAACACTTATATAAATAAGTGTCCAACATAGAAAAGAAAATAACAATAGATAATAATTATAATAATAATAATGGATAAGAAAACATAATATTTTGTAGTAATTTGGAGCATTTTAGCTGGTTCAAATTTTCTTCCAAAGTTGGTTTCATTTTGTTTCCCATTTTAACTTTCATAAGCAGATATGAAACTGCTAAAAAAATTTTTGATAATGTATTTCTGATAATAATATCCAACAGGAAACTAAACCCTAATGTCAGAGTGGTGTAACAAGTAATTAGCGCCCCCCTGCAAATTTAGGATTCGGACTCAAAGTCGAATCCTACAAAGCATTGCATACTTGGTGTCAGTCAGGCTTTAGGCCCCAATAAAATTCTACCCCCCCCCACACCCGTTACGGATAACGCGGGGATGTGCGTTACGCCACTGCCTTTCAACATAGGATGCAACTTTAGGATGCTCTCAGAGTGACAAGGAAAGAGTTCACGTGTCTGGACTTATTTTCCTTGAATTTTTTTCGACTGTTAAAATCCTATGTGTATAAGTACGTAAAATTTAATTATTGATTTTAGTATTTAATTTTGTTAACCCAGTGCTTCTCAAACATTCAATATTTGCGACCCAATATTCAATCATAATTTTCATCGTGCCCTCGTTCGTACAATAACAATGTATTGAATTCAATAATACTATACTCTGCCACGCTAAAGCTACAATACGACTTCGGTCTCTTGAGTGCCATCTGCGTATATAAACGTCTCGCTCAGCCAAAGCATTAATTTTCTGGACGTATATATACGTCTTTCCCATGTACAATCTTTTCTGTGCACTGCTATCCGTAAAATTATTCCAATAGCTTCGAAATGCAATAAAAGGACCTTGACAGTGTTTGTAAAACATTTACTTTTTTCAGAGGAATATCTTTTTTTTTCTTCGCCCCCCCCCAAATAAAACATCACATACACATCTACATGGAAAACGATGACATTGGGAAATGAATCCTATAACTTTTAATCGGCAGTTTAGGGTTCAATTATAAACCGTACGAATCATCAAGATAAGTGTTAATACAAGCCCATGGGGTCAGTGGTAATTATCAAACTTGTTCTTAACTTAGTATTATTAAATTAATTATAAAATACATTGTACAGTACTCACATGCATTTTATAAGTGTATTATATCAGTGTAAATGTGTATTTTATTTTTTATCATGTCAGAATATATTTTGATAGTTTACTTTCAGTCAATTAAAAATTTCTTTAAATAATCTGTTTTCGACTTATCAATATTCTAGCGCCCCCCTCTTAAAGGTATCAGGCTCCTAGGGTGGGGCGCCCTACCATTTAGGAAACGCTGTGTTAACCTTAATTATTTTATTTAACAATTTATTTCTTACCCTTTTTTTTTTTTTTTGTTCCCGAGAATCAACAAAATGAAAAGAACATGTCTGGTTGCGTAATAGCGCGTGATAGAACAATAGTGGACTTTCGACCTTCCTTGACAAATTCCTGCTGTCAAAGGAAATCCCTTTACGAAACGATCCTCGTGTCATGATTTCAAATCCTAGTGCCACTCAAAACCCACTGTGAAGGTGTCCAACTCGCGGACCGCATGCGGCCTGCTGACGAATGTTATTGCGGCCTGGCCAACCTCTTGTCACGCAATAATATATAATAAAATTTTTAAAAAATTCCCCTCGAAATAGGTAAGAAAGTAGCAGAAAAGATGTGTTTATTATAATGTATATGAAACCCAGTGGCCGAAAGGTAGTGAATCGCTCTTCCACGCCACAGGTCCGGGTAAGTCCATTACATTGAACACTAGGCTACCCTAGTCACGTTAAAGGCTAAGGTAGCCTAGTGATCAATGTGATGAACTCGTGGTTGGGGAGGGTCTTAAGTTCGAGCCTAGTACCGCTGAAGATCCGCCGTGTACAGGCGCGATGCACTTCAAATTTGTCGACCTCCTTTAGTGTGGTAGTTAAAAGAGGGGGTACCAGCTCATGTGTCCTCCTCGTCACTTGACCATGGTTCAAAATTACGAGTTCCGTCACAAAAAGCCTTCGAGTAGCTGAAGAGTGTGACGTTAATATTTATTCACTCATTCCCGGAGTTCAAATCCCGGGCTGGCCAAGGTCAACTCAGCCTTTCATCCCTTCAGTGTGTCGATAAACGATTACTAGGCTTGCTTGTCAACTGAACAGTAGGGGTTTCTCGTCAGACTGACCACATGAACGGAACTTAAGCTCCTCGGTTCCCAAATTCACATATACTGAGATGGACGTAGCAGGCCTTGGCTCTCATCGACTGTTGCGCCAATGAGTTTAGTTCTAGTTTATTATAATGCATTCGCGCGCGCGCGAAATAAACCTACGTTTATATGAATACTGATTTTTTTTTGCGGTCCACCTCAATTTAAAACTTAATGTTTGACCCAATTTAGCTTTTGAGTTTGACACCCTTGGTGTAGAAGAACTACTGATGCAGGTCAAATGGGTCGTGACTCGGTCATTCCGTGGCCATTGAGTGGACGTTCGGAAAAATATCTACCAGTTGAGATGTCTCCTCGTCACTTGACCATGGCTTAAATTTGCGAGGTCCGTCACGAGTAGCCCTCGTGTTGCTTTGTAGTGAGTCATTAATTAAGCTCACACTTCATCGAAATAGCCTTACTGAAGTTTGTTAGCCATACGAACGTCAGATAACGTCGAACCGAAGTTTCACGGTCGCGTTTACAATGAATGAGGCTACAACTAAATGAAATTTTCGTCAGTGTATTGCAACGATCGATTAACGATTTATTGAATGATAAATAGAACGCGAATAATAAATTATTCCTCACAGGAGTTCAAAAAGAAAGAGTATTCTATCTTAGAAATTTTGCACACTTGTCAAAGACCGATGACAATAAAATAATTTCGTAATTTTGTTCCATTGCCCTGATCAGGATCATCAAGATTAACGATTTCTGGATTTGGCGATTAAAATTAACCCTTAAAGCTCATGGTTAATACAAACACAGCAAACGTACAAAAGGAGTGTTCTTTATGTGAAAAAGAAGAGGGTGGGTCAACAATTTCGTACCATATTATAAAAACGTCCAGTTTTTCTGAAAATAGAAATATGAAAAAGATTCCAGTAAGTAAAAATCATGCTCTAATTGCTAAGACATAAAGTCTGCTTTCTAAAATATCTTGTTGGATCTGTGGAATGAAACATCATTCATTGCGTCAGTTTACTAAAACGGCTGAGAATTAATTTCGAGGTCACCGGATTAAATAATTTCTCATAAATTCTTCGATTCAAAAGGTGTATTTTTATGTATACTGCTGATGCAAGTTTCAGAGAGAATTTTGATTTCTTTTCAGTGAAAAAAAGTTATAGTTAAAAAAACTAAAAAACACGCTTTTTTATAGGGAATCAAACTAAAAAGAATTCTTAATATAAGAATAAAATGATTAACGAGAAAATTAATGTCAGTGAGGTAAAAGAGTGGAGTACTCTATATTAATTGTTAGAATTTCTTAATAGCTCTGTTCCGAAATGCTAAGTAAGTGTAAAAATGTAGTACAAAGCAACCCACGCTTTTACCACAATGACACTAATTCTCTCTTTAATCATATTTTATTATTATATATATTTTTTCATATGTACTTTTTAGTTCGATTCACTATAAAAGCGTGTTTATTTTTTTTAAACAATAATGTTTTTCAATTTTTTACTTCAATCTTCAATAAGTTTTTTAAACCAACATTTATTCATTGTTGAATTTATCCTTGAGTTTGATATTCGGAGCCAGAATTTTTCGTGGCTGCTGCAATAGGTCTTCTACTTCAATGGATATTAATTAACGGGTCTGAAGAGTATTTATTCTCGCCGTTTACAAGGCCTCGAGTGTCCCGTATTCTTATATTTCAGATTCCGTCTCTAATAAATATCAAACTAATAAAAGTGTGTTAAGAAGAAATATTAAGTGTCAGTCGTATTATCAACTTTTAAACGTATTGCTATAATGCTAGTTCGTATCATCATTTGTAATGCTTTATAAAAATAAAAAAAAATATTTAGCAGCTGGAATATAAACCAGTGCTTCTCGAATTTCAATATTTGCGACCCAATATTCAAACATAATTTTCTTCAATTCAATAATACTATGACGCTAAAGCTACAATATGAATGTAACCTCTTAAGTGTCAGCGGCGTATATATACGTCTTTCCGAAGTACGTTCTTTTCTGTGCAGTGCAAATTATTCCGAAGGCTTTGGAATGCAATCAAAGGACTTTGACAGTGTTTGAGAGGATTTCTTTATTTCTTTTCTCTCCTCCCCCCCAAATACATCACATGCCAGCGCCTATGTGGAGAACGGAGGCATTGGGAAGCGAATCGCGTGACTTTTAATCAGCACTGAAGGGATTATTTATAAATTGTACAAATTATCAAGATAAGTGTTAATTTCTGTATATCATTTTATGTGTGGCAAATCCATGATGTCACTCGTGATTATTAACTTTGCTCCTAACTTAATTAAATCTATATATATGGAGAAATGCGACTGACTGACTAATCACGATATCTTCGGAACTATTCAACCTATGGACTTGAAATTTGGTAGACATGTTCCTTTCATGGAGTAGAGATCCGCTAAGAACGGATTTTGCGAAATTCGAACCGCAAGAGGCATTACGGGGGTTAATGGGCAATATAAATAAATTTTTTCAATTTTTAAACTACTCAGTGTACAATCTTGCAATTGGGTAAGCAGATTCCTTTCATAGAGTAGAGATCCACTACAAAATGAGTTTAGTGGAAATAGACCCCAAGTGGCGTTACGGGGGCTTTATAGATAATTATTTCCATTTTTAAACTATTACACGCTCAATCTTTAAATTTGATAGAGATCAGCTTCAAGCTGGGTTTTGGGGAAACAGCGCCCCAAGTGGCGTTGCGGGGGATTAAAGAGGGGGGGGGGTAAAAGATAAATATTTCTTTTTTTAAACTACTTGACCTACCTGCTTGAAAATTGGAAGGCATGTTTCTTTCATGGAATAAATATCCACTACAAAATGGATTTTGGTAAAATTGCCCCTCAAGCGGTGTTGCGGGGAGGGGGGTTAAGGGGAGATATAAATAATTATTTCGATTTTTAAACTGTTAAGACACACAGTCTTGAAATTTGGCAAGCAGATTCCTCTCATAGGGTAGAGATTTGCTACAAAATGGGTTTCATGAAAATCGTCCCCAAAGGGCGTTGCGGCGGCTCAATTAGCATTACAGATATCCCCCCCCCATTTTTAATTTATTAGTTTCACAGTCTTCAAATTTGGTAAGCAGATTTCTTTCATTGAGTACAGTTACCAAAATGTGTTGCCTCTCATGCAATGGCTCCAGGAGCCATTTTGTAACAAGACAATGCTCAGAGTCGCACTTCAAGGGTGTCACAAAACTGTCTCCGTACTGTTACTACCTTCCTTGGCCTTCCCGATCTCCAGATTTGTCTCCAATCGAGCATATCCGGGATCATTCAGGACGGCGAGTTAGGCATCCCACGAGTTTGAACGAACTAGAGGCAAGGTTACAACAAATGTGGAACGAAATGTCTCAAGACATCATACAGAATTTGTATGCCTCAATGCCCGATCGTATCGTATCGTGCATTCGTGCTAGAAGGGGTTCAACAGGGTATTAAATCCACCGTTCTTTTGCCTTTTTCTCTGAAATAAATTATTCTTTTTCTTTCATTTTCTAATAATTTACTTATGTGAAAGTAGTCATTAGGTATGTAAAATTTCGTTTAATTTTGACGCCTCCATTTGGTAAGCTAATTTTTTTCTCCGTGTGTTTATTTCTTTTTAACTAATTGTAATATCGAAACAAAGATGGTCAAATCGGCTACCTCAAATCATTCGCGATCTTTTAGTACCTTCGGCGAGTTTCTGCGCCGTGCGGTTCGTGAGATAGACGCACATATATACTTAGATAGATACGTTTGTTTACTTACGAATTTTAATAGTGTAGATCAAACTTTTTTAAGAAAAATGGATTTAATAGAATTTTTTTCTTTTATACCGAATTTGAGATGTGAATAAATTGGATTTTTGGTCAGTTTTTTAATATGACATAATTTTATGTTTGAAATATCACATCCCTAGTTTAAATGAAGGATTTTAAAATGTCTGAAAACTTCATTGCGTCCATATGAAAGCCTTCTTTGGTTATTTTTTTATGTTTCTTGATATTTACATTAATAAATATTCTATAATTATTAACAGTTATGAATTTTGATGAAACTGTAAATATTTTTATATATATTTACTTGAATTCTGTAGATAAATTTACCTATTTAAGTAATGAAGAAAATCAGTGGTGAGAGTATATTTTGAAATAATCAATTATAATTAATTTTGATAAGCATTTGTAGCCACCTGTTTAATATTTTAAATTATGCATTCATGTATCATAATTGAGTGGCTGAATATCGTGAAAAAGAAATTCTAAATGAAAAGTACCAAATTTAATTTGTTTTATTTGTGTATTAAAATAAATCTTCATTGATTATTTGTTTAATTATGCTTAAAAAAGTTGGTGAATATGATGATCTAGAATTGATTCTGTTTAATAAATTATTAGTTTTTTCTTTAGCTAAGTTTGGCTTTTCATACTCATTAACTGTTGAAAAAAAATAACTTTCTAAGAATTGTATTGATCAAAGTAGGTTTACTCAATAAATTAGTTTGAAAATTTTTGTATTTTTTAGGTTATTTTATACTGGTATTTTGAGGGGGGGGGAGAGGAGTTATAATTGTGTTAAAAGATAATTAGCAAAGATATTTTTATCAAAAAGAAAACGTACTTTTAACTAGTTCGTTTTTTGAACTAAAATTAACAATTTATAGCATTCAGTCTTGTGGTTTTACGAAATGGCTTCGTCAGTGTACAGTAATGTTCCTAAAAAGATCCATGATAGTTGCAGGATTTTCTAACAACGGCAAATTAAAAATCGAAAAAGAATCGCCAGTAAATCCAAAATTATTTCACTCTACTATCAGCAGAATATTTTAGAGACAATATTTCCAAAAGAAATTCCTTTATATGGAAAGAATATTGATAAAGTTGTGCTTCATACCACCGAAGCCTCTAGTCCCATGTCCAAGTCACTTATCACTTAATTAGAAAAGAAAGAAATCAGAAAAATGAATAAAGTGTATCCCATGTGATGAAATACATGTAAAATTACCCTACACTTCTGCACCACCAATACTTTAACCTAAAAATAAAATATTTTGCATTAAGGCTAAACACTACAGAGATCTAACCCACCATAATATTTTCCCCTTTCAAATGTGGATTATTGATTGTCATTGCATACGTAGTACGTTTCCCATCACCTGGTGCCACCTTTTGGTGTGGCACATTATAGATCAGAGGTTCCCAACTTTTACTCGTGTATATTTCAATGCCGCCCCCTTTTCTAGTGAATATCTTTTGATACTACCCCTTCCCATTCTAGAAAAATAAGTGTGTACATAATACATGGTAAAAATAAGAGTTAAATTTTAAAAAGTATTCTATTACTAATAGAATATATATTAAAATTTTTTTTTCTTTCTAAAGCCTCAATTGTTTGACTTGCAAATCTGAAATATCTATTGCCACAAATATACTTGTGTAACATGATACATTAATCATAGATAGGTTATTGTTCGAATTGAAACGTTACGGTGAGTGTGAATTTCTTCATTTAAAAGATTGGAATAAAACTTTTAGATTATGTTATAAAGACAGGCAGGGATTTCGATGATACAAAGTAATTCATAACAAAAACTATTGCTTTCAAAATAAATATAAATTGACAATTTAAGCCTTCCAAGAATCACGCTTTAATTCCCGGTAACATATTTATGTTTCTTGGATAATATACGTAATGAAATGCAGTGGACGAAGTATTTTCCCTACTGCTCACAGACAAAGACAAGACGTGCACTACATGAATTAAAATGCACTACATCATTCAATTTAATGTAGGACTGAATGTAATGTAATATTTAAGCTTTTCCTCCACTTCCCAAACTACCTAAATTTGTGAATTTTCGTGCATGTGATATTAAAATGATTTAAATACATACAATCAACATGAGGTAAACAGTGTGACGTGTGTGCGTCCCCCCCCCCTTGAGACATCTGGGACTTGCTTCCCACGGCAGGGTCAGTTTTAGAAGAATGATGACCACACGTGCAAAACCACCTGCAGTCGCTAATATACTGAGACGGACGTGTCTTAATTAGCCCCTGCAACCTTTGACCCGAGGGAAGCATTTCGCCGCCACCGGATGTGGGGGATTTTTCTTTGTTTCTGTGTTTGCATGGGACCAGTGTTATTGTGATACTAGAGAGTAGTAAATATTGTGTGAATTTTAACAAATATATTGTGCTGATATTGTTCAAAAATGGCTTTTCTCGGAAAAGGGAAAAAGCAAGATATGTTGCTACTCGCAGAGGAATTAGGGGTAGATGTCACACCAAACATGACTGTCCCTAACCTCAAAACCGCAATCACTAACAGTGAGGGTTACGAAGAGGAATTCGTAAAAAATCTGTTTATTATTGCAAATAGGAAAATTGAAGAGGAATGGGAAAGGGCAGAAAAAATTAGATTTTCAGAATCAGAAAGAGCAGAAAAAATTAGATTTAAAGAATCAGAAAGAGCAGAGACCTTAAGATTAGCAGAGCACGCGTTGAAAGAGAAAGAATTACAATTAAAATTTGATTTAGAAAGATTTATAATAGAATCCGGACATAGTGTAAACGATGAATCAACCGGCTGTATAAATCCCCGTTCTGTAACCTCGAATGTAAATTTAAGAAAATTAATCCCAGATTTTAATCCAAATCAGTCAGATATTAGTTTGTATTTGGTTATTTTTGAACGTCAGGCTAAAAGGGCTTTAATTGAAAAAACAGACTGGGTAGGGCATTTATTAGGTTTGTTACCTTTGGATATCGTGCAGTTCATTGCTCGCGAACCAGAGGAACAAGCAGAAAATTATGACTATATTAAAAAACTATTACTTAAACGATTTAAGTTAAGTCCGGAAGTCTTTCGCCAGAGATTTGTTAAACACCAAAAGAAATCGGATAGTACCTGGAAAGACTTCACCTTTGAAATGACTATTTAGAGGAGTGTCTATTCGGCCTAGAGATCGAGTCGTTTGAGGACCTTAAAGATTTGAATGAGATAAAGAATTGAAAGATATGAATAGAGGCGCTTTCTCCATTGTGACGACGTCACACCATGCTTAAAAATGATAATTACCTATAACCCTTATGTAGCTATAGTAGGAATATATAAATTCAAATATCCATTTATTTTATTATTTCTTTATAATTCATGCATATATTCATATCCAAATATCAAACTGATAGTCATTTTTTCAATTTGTATGCAATATTCTGCTACAATTGTAAAATTCAAGTCATAATTTCTTAGCATCACGTGAATCATTGTTATGTCTGGAATTAATCACCAATATCTGGAATTAGTCGCCAAATCTGGAAATGGAATCTAAATTGATTCGCCAGATGCGGGATGGGATCTGAAAAAAGGAAATCGGTGATCATGATCAGGACAACGGGACAAAATTATGAAATTATTGTATTGTCATCGGTCCTGGACAAGTGTACAAAATTTTGAATTAATCTGACCTTTTAATGTGAGTAGAAATTGAGTTCAAAGATTCCGTCACATACAAGTGAAGCTTATAAAAGAGTGTTAAAAAAACATGACTTTCTAAATGCCTAGCATTTATTTTTCAGGGTGTCCCAAAATTATTGGGACAAATTTTAAGGGGATTGGGGGGACGTCACAATGATTCAAATTTGCAAACCAACTCATAGTCGGAAACATAATGGGAAAGTACTAGGGCAACAACAAGGAACAAAGAAGCACGAGACTGAGATCATCTGAAACAGTTATTGATCAAAGCTGAGTCATGCTATGAGCTCGAGTCACTCGTATCCTACCCTCTCTATGCCTATTACCTCATAATAATCCACATTCACATAAACTGAGAAATTCGGTGGTCCGTTGCACCTATTTATAGGTATCTTTCGCGATACAATCATTCTGCTGATCGTGCATCTCCTTCTGCCAATCCCTAAATGAGATGCATATCTGCTCGCTCGCTGTTTGTAAAACGTTCCATATTGTTCTGAGGGTAATGACAGCTCAAATGACTGCGGTAATGCAGGTCTGTTTCCTCCAATGATCTTGTGATTAGCGCCACCTAGTATCAAAAGAAGGTGTTTCCACAACCATGGGTTGCATGCAAATCTGAATCCTTTTGATGTCCCCTAACTTCCCATAAAGTTTGTCCCAATAATCCTGAGACACCCTGTATAAGTGTTTGTGGACAGCGGTGTCACTGTAACGGTACTCACAACAACGGATATCCTCACTCTGAGTGATGTTACACATCATTGCCAATCTAAGGAAACCTGTAAACAGTAAAATGAAAAAAAATATTTGAAATTATTTGAATAATAGTATGTGATATCGCATTCATATTTTCAAAATGTTTCAAAATCTCACTTTATGACTTGTTTCCATTTATCCAAAATGGTCGTGGCAGCCAAGGGGTCATGGTCACGGACTGAGGGTAGGCGTTTCATTTCTAGCTTAGTGCCACTGAAGACCCCCAGTGTAGAGCTTATATATGCTAAATATGTAGAACTCAAAAGCTTTCTATTGGCGTGTTGTGGTAGTTTAGAGAGCAGGTGCCATCTCTGGTGTCGCCCTTACCACTTTATTCAAGCTATGAGGTCCGTCGCCAGTAGCATTCGTGTTCCTTTAGAGTGCTAGGCTTAAAAACTCACTCCATATATCCAAAAATGAAATGTAGCAGCATTAGCCGAAAGGTCATGATCGCGAATTCGTGGCCGACGTTGTCTTTGATTTCAGGTGCCTTTAAAGACCCTGAAGTGTAAAGGGGTTGATGCCCTTTAAATTTATCTAAAAGTTTTCATATTGGCATGGTGTGAAAGTTTGGAGAGTAGGGAACTATATCTCTGTTTTCATCCTTGGAAAACTCTGCATCATTCCATAAATTATTTTGATGGCTTCACAAGCGAAGGACTTGGCTTATGTAGGTTACGATGATTAGTTTTTTTAACTCATCATCGTCAATGGTAGGAATGGCGTCATGCTTAAACGAGCATGGATTCGTCGGATTGCATTGATTTTGTCTTCATCAACGACACGCTTGTCTTAGTGTAGATAAAATCAAATCCATGTGTTGAGAGCGTAGTCAGCTCAAGATCCAGTAAAATCATGGGTCTGGAAGACCTGGCGTCATAGTGTAGACTGCAATTATGATGCTGAAAACCTTTTGGTTTCCCTAACGGGGGCCTTTTGACTGGTCAACTTAATGTTCGAGAGATGCTGCAACCAGTTGCCATCCTGGTACTGAACGCCCTGTTTCAACTCCTATTCCAACAAAGCAATGTTCCCATACATGCTGCTGTTGTCTCTATCGACATGTTGTAGATACACTTTAATTTTCTATGGTCTTGGTATCTTCACCAGACCTGCTTCAATCCGAAAATGTATTGAATGGCATAAAACGAGAAATCACTATTCAACGTTTGCTACGTAATCTGTATCAACTTCGTACCAGGATTTCTATGACTGTTATAAGACTTCTACGACTCACTATTAAAGTATCCGACTACTTACAAATTTTTTTAAAAAATGGAGATATAGGGATTTTTTGTTGTCTTTTGATTTGTTTAGTACATTTTAAGAAAAATATGCTGGAAATTAAAGGCTGGAAATTAAAAAAAAGCATAATGTTTCAGCGTAAGCTGATTTGCAAATAAGAGCCACAATGGTCAAAGTACGATACGTCATAACTCGAAATTTCTCATCTGATAAGAGATAGGCCACATTTTATTTAAGCCTTACAATGTGCTCTCATACTATTAATGTGAATACTGATCAACAATTGGGGCAGTAATTCACATTTTTCCAAAAGAGGGGATTTTAAATCTTGTAGTGGATTGTCATCATTCAATGGCTCTTAGAGAATCACAGAAGGTCTGATTGAGATCTATACACCTCGATGGCCACACCATACGGCGAATACCCTCTTATTCCAGATAATCGTGTAGTAATCAGCTCTGTGTGCTCAGATTAAACGAATTGATTTAAACAATTCACATTAACGAATCACATTAAACAACATTAAAACGAATTGATCTCTCACAACTCCTCAAAAAAGCCGTACATAAGGTTCTAAAATCTCATCCTTTTAGAGCTCTGGTGTCGTACCAGCAGAGAAGGTATGGAGTAGCATACGTGCGTCCACTATTATGCCTCCTATACCAGGATGACAGTGCCACCAAAGAGATGTCTAATGTTTGCAGGATGATAGCATTTCTTGAGCTGTCAAGATGAGAACTCGGCGAGAATCGCTTTGTATGCTGAATCGTGGTTCATCACTTAAGGTATCCGACTGTTTGCGACCCCTCAGGGGGCTCACCTTCTTTAGGTGAGTACGGGTGTCACAATCCCGAGTGGCCTAGTGATCTTTTCCTTTTCCCAAGGGGTTTACTCTCTTTGGTAAACGGGTTTCACGGAGCCGGGGTACCCTAGTGATCCTTCTCTATTTTCGACCCTCTGGTCATTCAATTTTCCCTTTTCTTCTTTTCCCGTCTAGACTACAGACAATTTTTCGAAATTTAAATGTACAAAACTATTGATTAATTTTTTATTAGATTACTCAAAATATTCATTAATAATACTATATTTTTCGTTTTGTATTGCGTTAAATTCGTTTAATATTTTTTTTCGACTATTTTAATGTTCGTATTATTTCTTTGTTTTCTTACTAACAACGTTGGTTTTCCGACCCGCATGTTTGCCGTGTGCGGCGTCCCGTAAGGAGGAAAATGGTGTCCTGGGGATACCTTTTGCGTTCCCTTTGGCCCACGCTTCGCTGTAGACGGGTGGGAGGAGCGAGCCCGCTCCTGTCAATCGGCTGGTGATGTCTCATCAGAGATTGCTGTAGGGTTAGTGCTGCAGATAAGGGGTGGCGGGTTTACCCGTTGGATCCTCGCCCTGATGCTGTAGCATTATATTCTGGGTGTACTTCAGGTAAGCGCCGTGCCTGGCTTTTGCCAGATGACCGGCACACTGCCTCCCTTGTTGGACTCCGTGGTGGGTGGAGGCACTCCAGAACGAAGTTTTTCACGTGCCTATGGATCCAATTCTGATGTGCCTCGTTTTACCCAAATTTCATACCATTGAACATATTGCCAGTACTTCACGCTTTTTCATCTTGTCGTTAACCAACAATGAAATGTCCAGAAAATCCCCTTTTGCGATTTTCAAAGCCCTCCAAGCAATCGGTGAACCAAAATCGGTTAAAAAAATGCGATCTGGTGATTTACTTGTTGAAACAAAATCAGCTATTCAATCGAAATCTTATCTGTCTGCAAAAACATTTCTCGATTCTACACTTACAGTTACTCAAGCCGAGGTGTCATATCTGAACCTGACCTGTTGACCACCCCTGAGTCAGAAATTCTTGATGGATTTTCTGATCAGGGTGTTATTCAAGTCAGAAGAATTACGATTAAAAAAGATGCCGCCATTATTCCTACGAAACATTTGATTTTAACTTTCAATAGCCCGAATCTTCCAGGTACAATAAAAGCTAGATACCTTCTGCAGAATACGTTCGTGCATCCCGAATCCTCTGCGCTGTTTCAAGTGTCAGAGGTTCGGACATTCTCAAACTTCCTGCCGCGGTCAATTGACATGCTCTAGATGTGCATCCGTTGGGCATTCTTCCACGGATTGTACACTAGAGCCGAAATGTGTTAATTGTTCCCAAACCCATCAATCAGATTCAAAAGTATGCCCAAAGTGGAATGAAAAAGAAATCGAAGCTATTAAAACCAATAGAAATATATCATGCAGAAGCACGAAAATTAATAGTTCCACAGTTAAACTTACGCTCAAGCTGCCAAATCCTCTACTATAAACAGTGCCACACAGACAGACGAAGATATAACAAAAATAAAATGTCCACCTTTAAATTTACTTAATTTCATCCCTCCCATAACCAGATATACCAACATCCACTCCTGCTGTTTCCACATCAACTTCAACCCAAAAGCACACCTCTTGCCCTCAACAATAGCCACTACAGTGTCAGAAACTCAGCCACCGACTCCTATTTCTAATTCAGTACTTACCACCACCAACCCTATGTTCAGCCCTATGGAAACTTCATCAAATATATCTGCCTCCCCATACAACTCCCGTATTCGACCCCCTTCAGCAGGTATAATACAATATTCAAAAAGGAAACACACAAAATCTCGAGCAAGAACGAAAAAGCTACTACAAAAAATAAATGAAACAGCTCTACATATAAAAATGGCACCACACATACCGATAATGAGTTCTCCAGTACAGACTTCCGAAGAAGAAAATGACATGCTCATATATGATGTTGAAGCAGAAGAAGCAGAAGTTATGGGAAAAAAATATTTAACTCTGACCAACACCGAAAGGGGCGCGATTGAATCATACTTATCGGACGTGGTGGGGGTATAATCCCCACCAAAAACATATTAGCAATTGTTTTTACTGGAATATAAAATATTTTCATTTTCTTTTTCTGAAATGGTGGGGTGTGGCCCACCAAAATCTGCTTGTTACTTATTTTTTTGTGAACTTTTAACTATATTTTGAGTATTTTAAATGGATTTTTAATATTTTAACGATTGATTGGCGCGGCTTAGCCGAAATCGGCTCTTGCCCCATTAAACCCAACATTCATTCATTCGTTCATGACGTCTCCCCAGCCAAATGTCCAAAAAATGTGAAATTTTTTATTGCAATAACTTTTGATCTAATTGGAATTTTGAAAAGCGCCACATGTATTCGTGATCAGCGTCGGATTTCAACATAAGAAAATTGAGTTTTTTGGAATAGGAATTAGAAATTTTTTTGGTGTTCATGACGTCTCCTCAGCCAAATATCCAAAAAATGTGAAAAATTTTTATTGCAATAACTTTTGATCTAATTAGAATTTTCAAAAGCGCCACATGTATTCGTGATCAGCGTCGGATTTTAACATAAGAAAATTGAGTTTGGTTGGAATAGGAAGAAATTTTTTCGGTGTTCATGACACACACCTTTCTAACTCCTATTCCAAACAAACTCAATTTTTTTGTCTTAAAATCCGACGCTGATCATGAATACATGTGGCGTTTTTCATAATTCGCATTAGATCAAAAGTTATCACGATAAAAAAATTTCACCTTTGGATATTTGGCTCTTGAGACGTCATGTACACCAAAAAAGTTTCTCCTATTCCAACCAAACTCAATTTTCTTATGTAAACTCCGACGCTGATCACGAATACATGTAGCGCTTTTCAAAATTCCAATTACATCTAAAGTTATTGCAATAAAAAAATTTCACATTTTTTAGACATTTGGCTAAGGAGACGTCATAAACATCGAAAAAATTTCTAACTCCTATTCCAACCAAACTCAATTTTTTTATTTTAAAATCCGACACTGATCACGAATACATGTGGCGCTTTTCATAATTCGAATTAGATCAAAAGTTATTGCAATAAAAAAATTTCACATTTTTTGGATATTTGACTGAGGAGACATGTATTCGTGATCAGCGTCAGATTTTACATAGGAAAATTGAGTTTGGTTGGAATAGAAATTTTTTCCCTGTTCATGACGTGTCTCCTGCCAAATATCCAAAAAATGTGAAAATTTTTTATTGCAATAACTTTTGATCTAATTGAAATTTTGAAAAGCGCTACATGTATTCGTGATCAGCGTCGGATTTTACAAGAGAAAATTGAGTTTGGTTGGAATAGGAGTTAGAAATTGTTTCCGTGTTCATGACGTCTCCCCTGCCAAATATCCAAAAAATGCGAAATTTTTCTATTGCAATAACTTTTGATCTAATTGAAATTTTGAAAAGCTCTACATGTATTCGTGATCAGCGTCGGATTTTACATGAGAAAATTGAGTTTGGTTGGAATAGGAGTTAGAAATTGTTTCCGTGTTCATGACGTCTCCCCTGCCAAATATCCAAAAAATGTGAACATTTTTTATTGCAATAACTTTTGATCCAATTGAAATTTTGAAAAGCGCTACATGTATTCGTGATCAGCGTGGGATTTTACATAAGAAAATTGAATTTGGTTGGAATAGGAAGAAATTTTTTTCGGTGTTCATGACACACACCTAACTCCTATTCCAACCAAACTCAATTTTTTTATTTTAAAATCCGACGCTGATCATGAATACATGTGGCGTTTTTCATAATTCGCATTAGATCAAAAGTTACGGAGATAAAAAAATTTCACTTTTGGATATTTGGCTCTTGAGACGTCATGTACACCAAAAAAGTTTCTCCTATTCCAACCAAACTCAATTTTCTTATGCGTAAGCAGCGGGATGTAAAAGATGCGGTATTTTCTTCTCTGCATGAAGTTGAAAAAGAGCTCTTTCGAGCAGTAAGAAAGAAGAAACCAAGAAATCAAAAATATCTATTAGCATTTTAAAATTTCCAATTAAATGGTGCTTATTTATTCTCTAGAAGTGCTTTTAGTTGCCGAATAAAAACTGTGTAATTTCTAACTATAGATATTGTTACGAATTTTGTATAAAATAATGTAAATAATTTGTATTTGGATGTGCAATGCCTTTATATTACTCTATGCTATATTTATTTCATGTTAAAATTGTAATATTCATAAGCAACGCCGTACCTTACGTGAAAATGGCGATTCAATGGGAACTTGGCGATAGAGCCAAGTTGGCATCATTTTGGGCGACCAAGTTGGCAACATTAGTGACCAAATTGACGAGTTCGGGACCCTCTGGATTCTTCTAGAAATTAGTAGTGAAATCTACTAATTTCACGATCTATGACGCGAGCGCATCTTTCCAGAAGTTTCGAACAGTCACTCTAATTTCCACCAGTGAGTAGCGAGTCTGGTTTTGACTAGCGATTAGTGAACTTGCCTTGATCGTGAATAAGCTTATATACACGTGTATTTTTAGATACTGATAATTATGTCTAAGTGCTATTGAAGGAGTGAAATCCTTCTGATATTCATTCTGCGAATTTTGCTGTTGAATGCTGTGTTTCAAGGATTGATTTTCGGCAATAAATTATCATCGCTGTTAAAGAACTTTCTTGTTGTTTGCAACTGATTTTGCATAAAATCCTCGAACCCCGATCTACGTAACAATATACTTTGTGCGTAATTGATTATTATTAATTTCTAAAAAGTACGTACAAAAAATTTGTATTTTGTTTGGACCCCGATATAACGAGTAACCCCGAATGAACGAACAAAATGTTCAGTTACGATAAATTCGTTATGTTGGTTGCATAGAAACAACAGCAACAATGTTTCCTTTTTAAGAAGATATATCAAGAAAGGAAGATGAAATTGGAGAAAGGTATACGAATTCGTTCTTGTCACTAATAAATTTTCTCAAGTGTTAAATAAAGCTAATAAAAATCAAACAAAAAAAAAGAATTATAGAAATCCATCTATCAGCTAAACTAGTGGCTGGCGTTACTTCAGTACGGAAATGATTCTAGTGGTCAAAATCCCGTGGTTGGCTTGTCATGAGTTCGAGCCTAGCCCACTGAAGACCCACCGGGCAGATAGGGCTGATAAATGTTTAATCTGTTGAGTCTCAAACATCCTCCCTTTATGTGGTGTGGAAGTTCTTTGAGAGGGATGATTCAGGTGTCGTCCTCGTCACTTGACCAGAGTTCAAAATTATGAGGTCCGTCACCAATAGCCCTCGTAGAGAGTGAATACTGACGTCGCAATGTTCAGCTACACGAGGGTTTTTGGCGACGGACCTCGTCATTTTGAACCATGGTCAAGTGACGTAGACGACACCTGAATTCTCATCCCTCTCTTAATTACCACACCTCTCGAACAAGAAGACGTTCGAGCTGACGACAGATTTAACGTACATTGCTCCCGTACACGGTGGGTCCAGCTGCACGGGGCTCGAACTCATGACATGTCTGCCACTTCGTTACCTTGGCCACTAGGCTACCACGACCACTCGTTCAGCCTTATAGTGCATGTTAATGTAACTCTCCCTCTTTCTCTCTCTCAAGCTCTGTGGCTGTGGTAGCCAAGTGGTCCAGGTATCGGATCATGGCAGACATGTCATGAATTCGATCCCAGTACCACTAAAGACACGCCGTGTAGTGGTGCGATGCACACATTAAATTAGTCGAGGCTCAAACGTCCTCCCGTTGGTGTGGTGAGGTTTTAGGAGACAGTGGTGTGAGCTCAGGTGTCGTCCTCGTCACTTGACCATGGTTCAAAATGACGGGGTGCGTCTACAAAAGCCCTTGTGTAGCTGAAAAGTGTGACGTTAATATTCACTCTCTCAAGCCCTTGTCATTTCACCATGGTTCAAAATGACGAAATCCGTTGCCAAATGTCCTCGTGTAGATGACCAACCAGTGCGACGTTAATATTCACTCACTCAAGTTTTTGTTCCTCTAATGATAACAGCCATGTTGAGGATAATTTTTAAGTACTCAAGTGATTTGATATGTGTTCAAGTACCTTCCTCATGGCTAGACTGTGATTTAAAATTGCGTGGACTGGTATCAGTGATCTTAGCATTGCATATAAAGGCAATACTAACAAAGAATAAATGAATGTTATATAAAAACGTTGTCAGCCCGAAAACACATAATACGTTAACAATCAACAAAGTAGATAACAGCCTTTGTTGAATCTAATTCTTCCAGAACTCGAATATCAACAAACAACTTTAAATAATGAATGAAGCCAACATTGTTTATCAAGAAGTCATTTAAACTGAGTTTCTGTGGAGCATCTCTCGCTGCCGCTGGAAAATATTGAATGAAAAAAGCTAAATGAGAGATGTAAGTTTTTAATTTAAATATTAAATGCTTTTATTTATTATATGTATTGCTTGTGCTTCATATTTCGATTTTAACTTCATAATGAAATGAATGAATTCCAAGGTTTAGAATTGTTGCTTTAAGTTGACAGTACTGTAACAATTTAAATATAATATTTTTATACCTATAATTAGTACCATGCTTTTATTTAAATGGTTTTGTTAATTAAAAATTTGATATAGTGGGGAGTGTGATTTGAGATAGGGGAAAACCTCTAGCATAAGATATAAATTTCCTATTTTTCTCTGTTTGAAATATTATTTGAAACTCGCGTATTTTATCAGGACATTTGAAAATTTGGTAAATGTAGATTACTGTCCGTAGGGTTATTTCAAGTGGCCGTGATAATCCATAAATAATGGTCTTCATATTGTTGGTAGCATTGTCGACGCCTTGTACCACAGAAAACTCGTGTACGAGGACTACTGCACGATAAATCTGCTGAGGCTCTGTCCTGTCGTTGGCGGGGTTTGGAATTTAGGAGAATAGGTGTCGGTTGATAATGGTAAGAAATTACTCGGTCCATCGCCGATAACGAATAACAAATTCAAATTTTACAAAAATATTTTGTGACTTTTTTTTTTACATGTTGTTCCTATTAACTATTTATATGTACTGGAGATATCTGTAGTATATCTTATCTATCCATGTAAATTTGAATATAACTCTTATCTTACCCTTTATTTTTTTATTGGTATTTGCTCTATCTTTTGTGTACTTTCATTAATTAAAACTTTGCAATTCCTGCTAAAAAAACAAGATATTTTTCAAAAAAATTGCATTCTTAAGAAAATTTTCTTATTTTCAAAAGAAATTGAATGTGGGGATAGTTGTTTCCAATGTTACTGGTTTGAAACTGTAACATTTTAAGGCTACAGTGCCTTTTTTCAAAAACAGTTTTTTGAGATAGTAACGGTGAAAATTTGTTTTATATTCAGATAATATTAAATTGATTTTGAAAGTAAAGAGTTATTTATCTTGAATTGAGTTGGAAAATAAATGTAAAATTGTTCAAAAATTTTGGAATAAAAACAATTTTTTAAAAAATGCATTTTTTTAAAATTTTCTCCTTTTATAAAAATTGCTTCTATTATAATAATATTTTGCTTAAATATAGCTAAGACAGAACTCAAACCAGGATTTTTCACACATATAAGTTATAAGTGAAGCTATTCATTGTTTAATATATCACTGTAGATAAACTTCAACAAAACACACCTGGTTACTATTCAGATTGATCGTATAACTAAAAATAATGAGAATTTGTCACGAATAATAATTTAGGCTCTTTATATACATAAGTTTTAGCAATATATAGGGAACAATTATTACAACAGAAAATATTTTCATAAAAAGAGAATGCTTTTTTAAAAAAGTAATTCTTTCTTGATTTGTTACGGATCTGTACGGTTCCTTTTACTAACCCCTAGGGGATTTCATTAGGACCATCATTTTTGAAGTGAAACTTCTTTGCGGACGGGATTGAATAGAAAATTTACCCAGTGTTGTGCAACAGTGAAAAAGCAAGCGGAAGTAGTTTCCCCCATCCCGCCGAAACGTCACCATGGTGAAGAGATAGCGAGCGGGAGGAAAAGAGAGCGGGAAGGGGGAGGGTACACCCCGTGACTTGCGTCATATCCGTGAAAAAGTTAAACGATTGCTAAGGGGGAGCCGTGCTCTTGCTGCTGTGGACGAAAGGCGCTTAGGTATTGGTGACATTAAGCTACTTTCTTAACGAACTCATGTGGCGTATTTTCGTAGTTTTTAGCGCGTTTTTCACGTAGTGGAACAAAAACGCTATTAGGACGCAAATTTCGTCTTAGTCTTTGTTCCATATTTTGTCGTACCTTTTTCTCAGCCAATAAGCAACCAAATGACCTCGGGTTTTCGGCATTGGGTCGCATTTGTGCCCTAGATGAGCCGAATCATATTTAAATTTAATCATTTTTAAGTACAGTATTACTTTCTGTAAAAAGTTCATCAGTTGCATTATTGTAAAATACATGTGTAAAACGTGCTAAAATTACTTGGCCATGCCAATGATTGATATCTTGTTATGTAATAAACGTGCCGTTCACAACGAATAAACGCACACAAAATATTACCTTTATATGGCTCTTTCCGTTACGGGAGTATCTGGGTCATTGTGTATATGTCACTGACGTTCGCGCCAGAATCGCTACGGATAGCGTCTTGTAAGCAAACACAGTGACTTCTGCGAGTGATGCATTAAGTTTATATTATTAATTTTTATTTCCGTTGAATCAAAATAAATTCTGGTCAGATAGCCTAGAACAAATGCAAAAAAAGGAAAAAGAGTTTCGTGGAAAAAAAGAAAAGCAGAACTAGCAGCAATTCCTGGCGAAAGTCTATTTATCACCAGGTAGTTCGGTCGCAGCTTTTATCATCTTTATCCAATGTTTTAGTGCTGTACACATCAGAAGGCTGCTGCAATCATTGGATCCGATGATGATTAAAAGCCGATTATCTTAACTGGGACTTTGTTAATTTTGTTTCAGAAAAAGCAAAGCCACTCATTGAATTCTTGAAACGGACACTGAATTTGACAATGAATACTGATTCTAAAAAAGGAAAAATAATTTACGGAACCACACGATTGGTGCGTTTTCTCACATTTTCTTGATTGACTACAATCGAGGATTTTTATATCCTACTTCAGTTACCACACACCTATTGCGTCTTTCTTGGAAAATAATGATGCAGAAAATTGGATAAAATTTTATTTTCATAAAATGAAGTTTGAATTTTATTGGATTAAAGTAAGTTACTCAGCAGTTTAATATAATTCGATCTATACCTGCATTTACGGCCAACGTCGCCAAAGCAGTTTCACTTCTATCGCGGCGTAATAATATTCTTTAAAAAAATTATATATATATTCTAATTCTTGCACTAAATGGAATAAACAATCATTTACATACTTTTAAAAAATCACGGTTGGAGAAAGTAGTCAGTCGACTTAAGGGGGAATAGTACCTTGCGGAGTCTTTATATTGCACATTTTGACGTACTTTTTTCCGATTCCTCACTAACCAGTAAATTCTTCTCCTTTTAATATGAGTTTCTTGCAGTTCGTGCAGAAAAGTACAAAGCTTAAAATAAAAGAAAAATTTTGCTGTAAAATTATTATAATTTTTTAAATAGCATAACAAATGTGGATACAAAAATAGTAAAAACTAAATAGCTCTCTTTCTGTAACACACAAAGTAACTTTGGGAAGACTAAAGGTAGATCCTGTGTTTTTATATAAAATAAAAGCTTAAGAATGCCCTGTATTCTTCATACCTCCGATTTTAAATTAAATCATATTTTAGCATTTTTTAAAATTAAAGATTTAAAATCAATTTTTTTAGAATTTATCACATACAAAATAAATTCTACTGATCCAATCCCAAAAACTGAGGCATACAGAATGCAGATCTACAGTACATTTTACATATAAAATATCGTAGCTCTGAACCAAAGCTTTCTTAAATTTTGTAAGAAAGTAGAAAATTCAGAAACTGAGAAAATCAAGTTTAAAGATTTAATTATTTTTTTCCATTAAAATAAATCTTTTTACACTTAAAATGTATCCATTTCATATATTGAGGCTTCTTTTTCATAAAGTGTTTCCTGACTATTTTGTTTCTCATTCTCAGTGACGTAGAAGCCGTTTTAGTGAGAGTTATAGACAATTTCACCTCTCGTTATTTTGCCTGAAAATCAGAAATAACAGAAAAATATTTATTTTAAAACCCAGATTTTCATAATATTAGGTGATTAGCTAGTTTATCATCATAATATTGATTCATTTCAGACCAATATCAATTGTTGTTTTGTAAGATGCTGATATTTTTGGTCAGTAATTCTAAGCTGTAAAA
>BMAO01016789.1:0-77494 GCA_019973975.1 Trichonephila clavata
TATGTGCTTCCTTTTTTTTTCACACGGTCGAAGTCTAGTCTGTTGAGATTAAGTGCAATCGCATTACTTATTCTGTGTTTAATTTGCTTTTATACTTTGTTTTGTAGCCACTTCGTTGAGAAATATATTTCACTTAAACACAATGTTCTGAATGGGCATAAAAATGTTTATAGATGTGTGGGAAATTCCGTGTATTTTTCATGAGAGGGAATTTGAAACCTAAAATTTAGAAGCTGTTCTTGCTTAAATGTTTAACATGTTGTTCATTTTCCTTCATTATACATGTTCTTTTTCACAAATGTAAAAAGGAACATTTTCCATTGAAAACTATTTAGTTTGCAAGACATTGTGCTATCTAACGAGTTTAAAATTATCTCATGGAACCCGAGAGAGTAAACAATAGAATAGTCACAATCTAGTAGAAAGTATAAATATATAAAGTTTAAACATTTTATTATTCTTTTGTTATTTTAAAATAAAAGTTTGAAAAGTGTTGCAAAAAAATAAATAAATAAAGTTATTATATATGAATAAAATTTTCAGTTTTAATGAATAGGGGGGGGGCGATGACTTTAGAGATACTTGCGTAACTTATAAACTTCATAGAGAACGTGAATCTATTTTGCATACATATTTATTTCTACTAGATTTTTTACTGTGACTCGTGGAACCCCAGGGTTCCTTTGAACACAGTTTGAAACCACTGCCTTAGGATATTTAACCCTCAATGTAATAGCACCGAATGGGCAGTCAATTTGCAGAAAATAGCAATCGAAATCCATACTATGTAATTCATTTTATACAATTAAGTTTTAATCAGCTCCAGCGATGCAGTGGCTTAAGTGATAGCGCACCTGCATTTTTTTTGTGATCGGTCAGGTTTCAAGTGGTGCGATAGACTTGCTTTTTTTTTTTCCAATTCATTTAATTATTTTTACAATTGAACAATTTTTTTTATCAAATATTTTATATCATTATAAAATAATTGTAATAATAAAATATCATAAACAATTTTACATATTATAAAACTTTTTTTATCTAATTATAAAACTATTTTTAATTATTTTACTTTTTAAAATACAAAATACTTATATAAAATATCATTTAATATAATATATTTTTATAATAAATATTATTTATTAATAATGTTATAATAATTAATATTATAATAATAAGTTAATGTTATAATATATTTATAAAATCTAACATAAATATTTATTTAATTATAGTAATTGTTTTAGTTTTTAAAATATAAAATAGCGACATAAAGTATTTAATAAGCCTTTTTAAATAAATTTATTCAATTGTAAAAATAATTAAATGAATCGAAAAAAAAAAAAAAAAAAGCAAGTCGATCGCGCTACTCGAACCCTGACAGACCACTCGGAATGTTGGTGCACTACCACCTATGCCACTGCATCGCAGGAGCTGAAAAAAACTTAATTGTATAAAAGCTAAGAATGAATTTCGAAGGCTATTTTCTCGGAACTCACTGTCTATTCGGCGCTATTATATTGACGGTTGAACACCCTAAAGGAATACTACTATTACACAAAATCTCGTCCCCAAATGAATTTCCTTAGTCGTGCCCTTCCCTCATTAGATAAACAGTTACAGAAGCAACTCTAAGAAAAGATACACATAATATTACCACAATGTCTTCAAACGTGTTACTGCGGTAGCACAGTATTTGGCTATAAGAGGTTTAGCATTTAAAGGTACCGAGGAAGTTTTTGGTTCTCCTCATAATGGTAATTTTATGGGTGCCCTGGAACTGCTAGCAGAGGGTTTGACCCATTCATTCGTGAACATATTGAACAGTGAGAATTACGACCAAAATCGTTAAGGTAACTGGGACGTCTGCGAGAAGGAAAAATGAACTTTTTTTGCACCAAATTTAAATGGTTCTCACTTACTTAAATTTAAAGCAACGGAAATAAAATTTTTACGTTGAATTATCTATATATTTATGTACTTGTTAAAGTAAAAAATTTCATTTTAAATTACAAATAAATTTGTAAGAGTAATAATTAATCAATAACTATTTTTTTTTATTTTCAAGCATGTTCTTACCTTTAGGTACACTTTGCATAAAATCTACTGCATATATAGCTATAAAATTTCACGGAGTTTTTGTAAACATAACAATCCATAAAATGAACGAAGTAAAATTTTAAAATATATAAATTCAAAAAAATTAAAAATTTTTTTTGATTAAGTGATTCAAATTTCCTTTAAATTTTATGCAGAAATTGTGCTGTATCTGAAATTTCTGAATGTTTATTTGAAAACGAATTCATTCACTTTGTTAAAAATTTGTTAGTCTTGTATTATGCAACATTATAGGCATTATAGGTAAAGTAGTTTTTGAGGAAAGTGTACCGGAATTACCAAAAAATGCGTTTTGAGAAAATTGCAAATGAGAAGATATTTCCAACTATAATTTGTAAAATAATATATTTTAATATAATATAAAGTAATATCATTGTTAGCTGGATTATTTTGCATCATTTCTCAGTTTTTAAATTGTAAGCTTAAAATTCTAGATACTTTAGAAGTCTTTTTAATTACCCTTTCCCTACTTCATCAATACGTATTATCAACGATTCACATTTTCCATTTAAAATACCAAAGTTTTATGTCTATAAGTTTTAGTATTTTTACTTCACTCTGAACATCATCATTATAGGATATTACTAAATTCCTTACACATATTTTTATTAATATAAAAATATACAAAAAAAATGTCTTTGAGGAATTCAAGAAGTTAATTTGGTGTCTAATTTAAATGGAACTCTGTTTTTAAAAATTATAACAAAAGAATCTCTGTTTTTGTATTCATACATATGAATATTTATTTATTTTAATGTAAAACCAAAAGTAAAATAAACATATAGAGTTATTCATGAGCATTCAAATGTTAGCAATAAGCAGTTAGAAAAAACGAAATGTCTATTTTACAAGTTGTGTATTTAATTTAGAATAATCCTAAAAATCTACTTTGTACTATATCCACTTGATTTCTAAATTAAAAACTGTACTGAGTATTTATAAATGCAAAACTAGACATAATTAACATTTCAAAAAACAATTTTTTTTCAAAATTTTGTAACAAATTAATTTAAATTTTCCGTAATTTTTGCACAAAAATGTAATAATTTTAATAAAATTTTACATTTTAAATAAATTTGAACATATAAACTAGAAAAATTAGTTTTTTACAATACATATTGAATAAATACACTACGGATTTTGAAGAAAGTGTACTTGAATCACAGTTACATCACATTTGTTTACAATTTTAAAATTCAATTTTCTAGCGTTCTTTTGATGGAATTCTCATAAATAATACATCTGTAGAAGCAGCAAAGTGCTATCTATTTTTTAAAAGTAAAATAAAAAAATGCAAAACTTAAAGCACCTTCACGTCCCAGTTACCTTAATATGGTACTTATCAAAAACGATATATTAGCAAAAAATCGAGATCATGGGCAAGCAAATCATTAGAACAATTACAACTCAAATAAATAATGTTTACACATTCAATTGTGATGGATTCAACACCAAATTTGTCCCTCAATGACCAATTTGCTATTGTATTACGATATTGTTTTCGGGGAAAAGTGTATGAAAGATGTGTCTCATTGATAATGATTAGTAGCCCCACTGGGTTATACTTATTTCATTATCTAGAAGAATTTTTAGAAACAAATAGACTGCCATTGGATAATTGTAAGGGAGAGTCATTTGACAACGCTGCCAATACTTCCGGTCGATATAATGGTGTGAAAGCTCTTCTAAAAAAAAAATAATAAATTCGCTAATTATGTATCGTGTGCTGCACATTCTTTTAGTGTGGTTGGTGTAGAATAAGTTAAGGTTGGAATTGTAATAGTGAACTTCTTTGGTTTAATGCAACAAATATATGTTTTCTTTTCTGCTTCGACCCGTAGGTGGGAACTTCTAAATCAAGAAATTAAACTGAAATTTACCTTGCAAATTTTATGTCAAATCGGATAGTCTTGTCACTGCTGTTGAAGCCTTAAAACATAATTATGGTAATAACATAAATATTCTTAAAACATTTAGTGACAATAAAAATAAAAAAAATTGATTTTCGAAAAAACATAGTAAATTTTAAAAATAAGCTAACAAAATTCGAAAGTGCTATTTTAATTATATTTTAGGAAAATTTTTTTGAAAGATTTAATTCAGTTAACAAAAAATTACAAACTTCTGGTTTGGACATTTGTGAAGGAAATAAGTTAATTATGTCAATAAAAACGTTTATAAGCAATGCACATGAATCAGATCAAAAACTAAAGGAGTATCAAGACGCAGCCAAAAAATTAAGTCCTAGTCTAGAAACAGAATATAGTGATGTGAACAAGAAACGGGTTGTTTCAAAATCTGCAGATCAATCGACAAAAAAAGCTCTGTATGGGACAGAAAAATTTAAATGGGACACGCTTATTGTTTCGTTAGATAAGGTAACCCCTTTGATTTAAATAGAAGTCAAGTATATGCATAATATGGTATTTAAATTTTTGATGGATTTGCAAGATCAACATAAGGAGAACGTCGACCTGGAGAATGTACTCCCTATTTAGATGACGTAGACTAACATTTAGTAAATGAAGGTGTTCAACTCAACACTTATCTAAAACAAACTGAGCTGCCCTACACTAGTAGTGATATGTTAAATTTAATTTTTGAAAAGAAACTTGTTGACGTTTTTCCAAATTTGTTACCGTTTTAAAGATTTTTATAACGTTCCCTATTACTAGTGAAGCGGAGCGTGCATTCTTTAAAAAGTCCTATATAGAAAAATAGGACAACAATGACAAATACTAGACTTATTTATCACTTCTTCTATTAATACTGATCTGACTAAAGACTTAAAATGTGATGAGCGAATAAAAGAATTTGCAGCACAAAAATGTGGAAAAGTTTTTTTTTGTAAATTATGTTATTGTTTATGTCGAATTTAAATTGTTTAAAATAAAAAAAAAATCCTTAAAAGAGAGTTTCGTATATTTAAAATTTTCCTCCACAAAATTTTCTTTTAGGAAAATGGCAAAATTTTTAATAACTTAGGGGGTTCCCAGGCATTATTAGCCCAGGTCCCCCAAAGGTCACGGTCTGGCCCTAACTTTCGAACACCTGTTGCAGTACAGCCTTCTAATGAAATGTTTACTGTTTCATTAATGTGTTGCTGCTTCTCTTCTTTTTCTCTGCTTCTTTGCACCTAGCTCACAACAACGCCATTTACAATCCTGCATTCTTATGTAATTCTGAGTCGTACACATTACTCAAGTTTGTCGGTCTGGTCGGTATGTACTATGTATGCATTTTATTCGGGTGGAAACTTGCAACTCAATTTTAAAGCTGATATCTTCAACCGATTAAACTGAAATTTTGTATAAACGTTTAGTTTGGATGACAATGCATGTTTTGACTGTTTATATTCCGACATTGCAATTAGTTTAAATGATGTTAATTCAAACCTTCAAACGTATAACTGTTTTACCCCCGTGGGCTGTTTATTCCGCTGTGCTCGGCGACGCAAAATGACGAACGAGATTAGGGGAAATTTTTTGTGTGGAGTTTTGACGTTTTTAAAACAGTGATCTAATTTTATCTATGAAACTCAGATAAAAAATAATTACAGAATCGCGGAAAGATCCTTTATTTCGCTATGATACGGTATAATGTTTTTTACAAATTAATAATATTTTTTTTACGATTTTTTTTAAATGAATTAAAACTGATGCGTTTTTATAAAAATTATATCTAAATCATTCCGTATGAATTTTTTTTCATGTTATTAAAACGATATTTGTTACTAAATAAGTTCATGCTTTTCGCTTTTAGAATCAGTCATTTAAAAAATAAAATGTCGAAAACTTTTTTTTCTAAGATTTTTCAAGAAATACT
This sequence comes from Trichonephila clavata, assembly GCA_019973975.1. Taxonomy (NCBI): domain Eukaryota; kingdom Metazoa; phylum Arthropoda; class Arachnida; order Araneae; family Nephilidae; genus Trichonephila; species Trichonephila clavata. Next base: position 5,938 of record BMAO01016789.1, read on the forward strand.
CAAAATTTCAACTAAACATTTAATAAATTCGTTATTTATGAAGATAATCTCCCGAAGCGTTTTTTTCGCCTGTAGAACAATATTATCCGAAATCTGTACGAATATTGAAAAAATTGCTTAAAAATTACGGATTTTAAAAAAATTGTCTGTTTCGTCTAATACCCGTTTTGCGAGAGGTGATTGAGCTAAAGTTCTGCTGCAAGACTGTTCGAAATTAACCGGAAAATGATCTAGCAACAATGATGCGTTGAATGAGATGAACAGACTGAGAAACCTGTCCAGCGATAACTAAAAAGTAAAAAATAAATTAAAGATAAAAAGACTTCTTTAAAAACAAGCTTTTATTTAAATATGTGCTAAAAAGAATAAAATAAACTTCTTTAAAATTTTTTTTACTATCAACTTATAACGTCATTACACAATTTATATCATAGGTCCCCAACCTTTTTTGAACTATCGCCCCCTTTTCTAGTGAATATTTCGTTACCGCCCCCTCCCACTCCCGAGAAATATGAGTGTACATATAATGCATAGCGTAAACACGAATTCAATTTTTTTTAAAAATATTCCATTAAAAATAGAATATATTTATTTGTAAATTAGTTTTTTCCTGAAGTTCCCAATTTTTTTACTTGCAAATCTGAAATAGCTATTCCATGAATATACAATTTTAAATACATACAATCAACATAAGGTAACCAGTATAAAAGTTTACTTCTGTTAGTACATAATAAACGTATTTTTTTAGTCTTCTTTAGACTATACTTGGTTAATCTGCTCATGCCCCACCAAACCATTTCAAAAACCCCTAACTTATTCTGTGTCTCTTACTGCCGCCCTGAAAGCCTCAAACGCCCCCAAGGGGGCGTTATTGCCCACTTTGAGAACCTATGATTTATATAATATAAAAGCTTGCCGCGAGATTTACCTCTATAGATAAACAAGTAAATTAAATAACTTGATCTGATTGATTTTAATTTTTAAAATTTTCAAACTAAGTAAATACGAGTACTTTAATCTCGGGACGAGCTTTTACATCACATAAATTGTATAATGAAGTTATAAGTAGATAGTAAAACAAATTTTAAAGGAAAAGTTTATTTTATTCTTTTAAGCGCGTTTAAATAAAAACTTGCTTTTAAAAAGTTTTTTTATCTAGAATTTTTAGATTTATACTGTGACTATAAATAGTTCTGCGGACTCATGAAATTGGACCTCGTCCACGAAATTTCCGTCTAGTCGTATTTGGTTCTTTGATTCGTCATGTATTAGGCTGATGTACGAAAAATCTATCGGGATCCGAAGGATCTAGTAGTGAATGTGATGATTATGGATTTACTGCGTGGAAAAAAAAAAGCTAAATATTTTAAAGGCCAAAAACCGGAAAACAGTTGCCAAAAGTAGAGATGCCTGGAGAAAACTTCTGGATAAGGCCAGGACCACCCTAAAGCTGTCGAGCCATGAAGAAGTATATGATAATTGAGGTAACACCTCAGATATCGACCTTGTCACCCACCATGGTTCAACAATACAAAAACTGTCACCATGGCCCTTGTGTCAATTCAAGTGTAACATAAATAAACAATAAGTTAATTAAAAGTAACAAATTCTAGTATGATTTTAATCTTTGCTGTGTGCTTCATATGTTTCCAGTATGACTCCACATATTTTTATGATCTTATATCAAGCGATTACGTTTACATTAGCTGACTAAAGTAAATATCGCCATTAGTCAGCGTTTCTCAAACTGTTCGGCGCGTCTCTCTAGGGGGGCGTGATAACTTTATGAGGGGGCTGCGAGCGTACTAATAAGTCGAAAACAAAAGATTACTTAAAAATATTAATTTACTAAAATTATACAAACAAACGCTTCCACTTCTATGGTTCATTAACCCAACTAGTTTCTTGGGATTAAGTTTCAGAAAATTCAAAATTGACAGGAAATTGATTGGGTTTACAGAAATTTCAACATTTTTGGTTCTGATGGGCATATATTAGTTTGTAAATGAAAAAATGAGACATTTAATCCCATGAATTTACGTGAAACAAGAACTCCTTCTCCTGCATACTGAAGCATAGAGGGGGAGTTGCTCTTGCGTGGGGGTGTAAATCAGCTTCAGGATTAGGTAATTTGATATTTTTGATGGGGGGGGTATTGAGAATCATGAGCTCTATTTAAATATTTTACAGAGAAATTTTAGATTATCCGCCCAAAATTTGGATATTGGAGACGACTTTGGATATTGGATATTGGAGCGCACTGCTCTCAATGTACGCCGCTAGTATTATAACTGTCCCAAAATGCTGAAAACACCTCCTCAATCAGTTTATTTAGCCTTATAGAACATATTTGGTGAGAATTTTATTTAAAAAGAAAAGAAAACATGACATATATACACATAATGTGAAGTAAAAAGAATAATCACAGAAGCATGGAGAAAAATCGATGCAGAAAGGACAAAAAACTGATTAAATCTATACTGAGATATTTAAAAGTTGTTGTGGACACTAAAAGATATCTTCTGAGTAATTTAAGAAAGAAATATAATATTTAAAACGATGTTGAGATTTTTGTTAGGTGTACGAAGACTTTTGTGGCGTAATTTTTCAGTAACTTTTTTATTATTAATTTTTAAAAATAATAGTTATTCTATTTTTAAAAAAATTAATTATGTCATTCCATTAAGGACAAGTTGCAGATATCATAAAAAAATTCCAATTCCAATATATTAACCTTTATTGGTCGAAAACATTAAATTTTATATTAAATTGCAAGTGTACGAACACTTTTGAGGTCCACTGTATATATATTATTATCACTCTGACTTTATTTTTTAAATAAGTAAACTTTGAACAGTAAAACAAAATTTTATTTATTTATTACTAAATATTCAATTATTGTAATATTTTCCTTTTTCATTATTATGACCGAAACTTTATTTATCTGATGTGTTAAAACTTTTGTTTAATTTAAAAGAAATGTTTAATAATTAAATGAAAACAATTTATATGTGCAAAAGTTCAAATATAACGAAATGTTGATTAGAATAGCACACACAGACTTCTTTTATGGGAGGGAAGGGAATACATTAAAAAAAACATATACGAAAGCATTGAGACGTAATCACAATGCAAAAAATTAAAAATCTATTGAACTTTTAGAGAGGTTTGAACCCCCAAATACCTCCCCTGAGAACAGAACTAATTAAATTCGACTAATTCATCGTTGGTGAATGCTTTTAATTCAGGTAAAATTAGGTTTAATAAAGACTGATTTTTATCGATTTAACTAATAATTTAGTTGGTAATAATTTTTATTACTAAGATAGTTCGTTCAGTAATATCGTAGATACTATGGAAGACGTGGAGGGTTCAAGGTTCATCTGAGTTGTCGAGGAAGAAGTTGGATTTGCAGGGTATCTAGGAAGTTGTACTTGACATCAGACGGGATGGAAATGGAAGAGGTTTTAGAAATTTCAAAGTGGATATCATGTTTGTAATATTTTTATCTGTTTCTGGTTGTAATGGATACAGTTAAATAAATTATCAGCCAAGTCGCGTATGTTACTTGTGGGTGAGTTTTCGGACTTCTAAATAAGAAATATTTTTTTTAAAAGTCTTATCTTTTTGGTGGGATTCTATTTTTCATTTAGGATTCTATTTTCCATTAGGTATGATTTCGAATTAGAAGAATGGGGCTCGGAACAATTGACATATTTCTGCTCTAGATTGTAATCCGTTGAGCCATGCTCAGCAGATGCACATCTAGAGCATGTTAACACCTGCGGCAAGAAGTTTGTGAACGTCTGAACCTCTGACACTTGAAAAAGCTCACAGGATTCGGAATGTATTGTTTGACAGTTTAAGTATCCAGTTTTGGTTGAAAAAGTGTTGAGTCTTTTTTAATGTAAATCTTCCGTCCTGTTGAGTCCTTCCACTCTCATGCTAAAGTCCTGAGAGGAGTGCTCTGCTTCGAAGCTTTACAATAAGTTCAGATTAGAAAATGACATCATGACTGATATTTAGTGATTTGTGCGGATTTCTAGTAACAGGCGAATCTGAAAATGTGTGTGTGAGTTTGTGACGAAAAGGACTTGGAGAGTTACAGAGTAATACAGAGTTACTTACTGGTAAAAGTTGCATTCTGGCAAGTAAATCACCTGAATGCAACTTTTTTTACAGACCTTTTTTCCCCACGTATTCCTTGAAAAGTTTTATAGATAAAAAATGGATTTTTCAATATTTCATTGTTAGGTAGAGAAAATGTGAAGAATCGTGAATTCTGTGCAATTTGATCAATGCTAAAAGTTTTGCATAAAATAATGCCTTTACCAGATTATGGATGTTATGAATTTATGTTAGAGTAGGTATTCATCACCTGGCGTGCCTACACCCATCATGGAGCCCAATAAAAAAGCAATTTGCCGGTCAACTACTAATATAGCCAAGCTCAGCCACTAAAGGTCCCCTAGGTTATAGTACTGCAGCATCAGGGCGAGGTTCCTACAGGAGAACCGGAGACACCTTTCATCTGCTGCACTAGCTCTAAAACAATGTCTCTTTTTGAAAAGACTCTGAAGAAGCTCTATAGAGATTTATCATCAGTCCATCAACAAAAGTGGGTTCACTCCTGCCACTCTTCTATAGCGAAGCGTTGGTCAAAGATAATGCGAAGATATTTCCTATATTGTATCTCCTTACGAGATGCCGCATACGGTAAACATGTCGTGACTCAAAGCCACCCCTCAGACTACTATCTCCCCGTCTATCTACCAATACGACTGGATGTGTAGGCGGACTTAAATGATCATAAGACATAATTGCAAATCACTATATTTATTGATTCTTATTAACACAGAAGGGTAGAAACACACAATTCAAATTTAAGGGAAACAAAATAAAGTTGAGTACGAAAAGGGGAATTACTACTAGCGGAATAACAACTGAATCTATGAAAGCTTAAACACGCACAATTACAGCTACACCACGTACGAATATTCACAATATTTTAAATCACTGACCTTATCTTTTATCATCGGCTGTTCCGTCGTGATGATATCTGCCTTGTTGATTGGTTAGGCGAATGGTGAAGGATCCACACTCTGTAACACGGATTTTTACAAGCTTCAATCTACTTCTCCTAGCGTAGCTCTACACGTAACTGTTATCTACGAATGTCTACAACTGCGTGCTGACCTACCGATCTTCAATTCATTTAACTTCACTCTTCTATCTCTTCACTTTACTTAACTCTTGTAACTCGCGAAACCCGAACTTATATAATATATCTTATTTGCATAAATCACGCTTGACTCCCGGTGGAGATTGGTTGAAATAAATTATTTTTAAGAAAATAGAGAAGGTTAGTGGAAGACCGTATAGATCCGTCACAAACATACGGGTTGGTAACCAATTAGTAAAATAAAGTAAACAAATTATGTATAAAAAAATGAAAAGAAGCTGCTCATGACAAGATATTTAAAATAATTTTATTATAATGTATATTCTCCTGATGAAAAGGTTAACTTATTTGTGTCTGTGATCTAAACAAGAAAAAAAGAAGAGCTTAGAATGAATGGCAAGAAAGACGGCCGTAAATAGAGAAGGATCACCCTCAGGCGTGACACCCACGTTTACCAGAGACAATAAACCCCCTTCAAAAAAGGGAAAGATAACCAAAAACCTCGAAATCTTGACATTCGCACTCATCTAAAGGAGACGAGCCTCTTGTTGAGTGTTTGAACGTCACATTCAAAGAGCAGACACCGAAAAACAAGAGTTTTGGATACTTTACTTATTTAGTCTATTGCCAGATCATGTAGTTCAGACTGTAACTAGAAAAGAAGAAGTTACCCACTATTACAGTGATTTGAAAATACAGCCTCCAACAACCGCTTTCTTGCGCCTTATTTGCAAATGAATGAATGTAGAAGCACCAAATTTGGATGACATGTGCACAAAACAGTAATGTATTGACCGCAAGATAGAACTTTACATAACAAAAATTCTAAAATGATTTATAACAAAAAAAAAAAAAGGCAATCTCGCTGGAAAAGTCCATTTTTGGAAAAAATTAATAATCACAGTTTTATGTGGTAAAATGTCATAGAAACATAACAAAAAGGGGTTTTAATAAGATATATGCCCACCCCTAGCTTAAATGCATTGGCGGCATTGAATTTCCATGCTGTCAATTAAGTTGTCGGTTACCGTGTGAGGGTGTTGGTCTAATAGGCACCCCTCTCTCTCCGGCATGCGTGTGGGAAGAAACAAAGCATCACCAACAGCTTCCATAATAACAATTAGTTTTATTTATCCTTTAAACACACACTTAAACAATCACAAGTGAAACTACAAAAGGAAACCTAGGAGTGATATATAAAGCGTTATCTATATAATCTTAATACCCAACTCTAAGCAAATCCGACTACGTGAACTAGATAAGGAGAACAGGCGCTAATGAACCGATAACAAATTCTAATATCATAAATCTTAAATCTAATAATTTAATCTAAGCAATTACTTCCTTAACTCGCGCTAGGTTTGTGAATGAAATATTCCAATATTCACACTTACGTAACAGCTTCCCGGCTCCTTCTATCTTACATCTACAAAATCTATAGACTTTATATAGTCAAACTAATTTAAATATCACGGGTTCTTCTTGAAAGGCTGTGAATTAATGTGAATGCTAGCCCCAAAGTTCCCCCAAGAGGATTAGTAGGAAAAATGTCGCGAATAGACCCGTTACAACCGAAATGGAAATCGAAGAGCAGACACGGAGTAAGCTTTGTTCCAGGTCTCCTAAAAACCTTGGAGGAGGACTTAAAGCAGCAACCTGTCTACCAAGATACTCCCAAAGATGCTCTATCGGATTTAAATCTGGACATCGAGCGGGTCCTTCCATTTACTCCAAACCAAGACCCTCAAGATATTCCTCAACAATTACAGCTCGGAGAGGTCGTGCATTACCATCCATCAGAATGGAGTCATTGCCAATTGCGGAAAAATACAGGCTGACATATGGATCAAGGATCTCACCCCGATATCTCACACCAGTCAGAGTTCATCCCTGGAACACATGCAGGTCAGTGTAACCCCCGAGTGAGATCCCTGCCCAAACCATTATTACCTCGGTAACTGTGTCTTTCGACAGTGTTGGATTGATGATATCGGGTGCTTCGTTCCCTCCAGGTAGACGTCCTGAATCGCTCTCAAGTGTGAATCTGGACTAGAGGCGGATTAAGGTAGTTGGAGGCCCCTGACGGTAAAAGGTTAGAGGCCCATGGGCTTAAGAGTCGAAAAACTAAAATAGTGAAAAGAGTAGTTTTAAATTCTCAAAATAAAATGATTTGCAAAAAAAAAAAAAAAAAGAGAGAGAGAGAGAGAAGAGAAGCGAGCCATACAGTAGTCGCATTTGATGTGTAACATCTGACATGTTATCGTGGTAAATAAGCAATAGTGATTTTAATCCTGAAAAAATGCATCGGGTAGGATTGGAAATAATTTTCTATCGAATATTATATATCTTTAATGAAAATTTTATTTAACGCAAGGAGTAATGCAATTTTTTATCAAAAATATTTATTATTGTGCAATTTGGGGAAGAGCGGAGACAATAGATTTATGAAAACTAAAATATAACACATATACTTGTGATTTCAAAGTATTTTAAAAATCGTTCAAAAAACAGCGTCAATAACAGTACCACTGTTAGTTGTCGAAACATTTCGATTTGTGTTCATGTCGAGCTTGAGTTCATCTTTCAGAAAAGCTATGAGTGGCTCTAGCTTCTGGCAAACTGAAGTTAACGTTAAAATCACCATTCAAAATCATGGGAAGCGAGTAAGTTTTTTTTTTTTTAAAAAAGAGCAGAACCACCTTCGGTATACGGTAAAAGCACAAAATGCAGTAAATCTTTAATTTTTTTTTGACTGTTTGATTCGGAGAAATGTATGCGGCCACCGAAATCACTGTTTGTCCATTTTCAAATAAGCATTCTGCCGCACATATGTCCTCAATATATTGACTAACAATACCTAGTCCACTTGTTTGACGATCAATAATGTCCATATATTACTTACTCGTATTTTTTTAAAGAATGATGATCTTTGTCAGACGCTTAACAGTAAATATAGTTATTATAATATAGTTTACACATATAAATATAACTTCAGATTTCATACACAACGAGCCCTGACACTTTGACAATTGAGCGTAAGAATCGCAAGTTTATTCTGGATGAAGTCTAATATAATAAGTGAGTGAATATTAACGTCCCACTGTTCAGCTACACGAGGACTTTTGGGGACGGTCCGCGTAATTTTGAACCATGGTCAAGTGACGTGGACGACACTTGAGCTGGCACCCTCCTCTCCTAACTACCACACCACACCAACGGGAAGACGTTTGAGCTCTCGACAGATTTAACGTGCATCACTCCCTACACGGCGGGTCTTCAGGGGTACTGGGATCGAACTCGTGACACGCTAGCCACGATCCGATGCCTAGACCACTTGGCTACCGCGGCCACATAATATAATAAGACTTGCTGGTATGTGCGAAGTGGATTGATTCAAGTAAGCGAAACCGAGTTTTTGAATTCCAATCTTTTCAAATGCTAAATTTAACAATATAAAACAAAAAGCTGGAGGCTTGATTGCTACTAAAGTTGGACCCCGATACGAGGGTAGCGAAGAGACACCATCAAGCACATGTTTAAAAATTAGAAATATTAGAGAAAATCAAAAAATACCCGTTTACTTAATTAGTTAGTTTTTTTAATCGAGAAATCTTTTTTAATCACAATTAAAAATTTTATATTGACAGCGACAGGAACTAACCTCAAAGTATGAAAAGGATTCGCAATAATTCCATATTACTTACTCGTATTTTTTAAGAATGATTAACTTTGTCAGACGCTTAACAGGAAATATAATTATTAATATATAGTTTACATATATATAAATAATATATCCTCAGATTTTTCACACACGTGAGTCCTGAGACTTTGACAACTGAGTGTAAGAATTGCAAGCTTATCCTAAATGAAGTCTAATAAGACTTGCTGGTATGAACGAAGTGGATTTAAAGTCATGAAAACGAAATCGAGTTTTTGAATTCGAATCTTTTGAAATGCTACATTTAACAAAAAAAAAAAAAAAAAAAAGAGCTGCCGGCTTGATGACTACTAGAGTTAAACCTTGAAGCGAAAGTAGCGAAGAGACACCACCAAGAGCGCTGATTGGTCAAATCGAATAGCGCGCTTTTCCCCGGCTTGATGGCTAGTAGAGTTGGACCCCGTGCGAGGCTAGCGAAGAGACACCACCAAGCGCGCTTGTTCGTCAAATCAAACAGCGCGCTCTTCCCCGACTTCCTGTTACGCATTTCCGTCCCTTTTCACGAAATCACTCCAACAAATATCCAGCAACCGAGAAAAAAGATGTTACACATAAAAAAAAAACTCATCGGCTAAAAAAAATTTTAACTGAAGAAAAAAAATTAAAAACCTTATTTAAGAGCTTACAGTTTTGCTATACAGTTTGATTTCTATTTGGCAAATTCATCAACTATTTTCACCATATCTATTTCGTCCAAAACATTTTATTCTGTATATAATATGGCCATGTTGTTCACTTTCTCTTTTCTCCCATAGTACTTCTTAAATTATTTTTAACACGTTTTAAAACTAAAAAAGATCATTCACCTGATGCATTCGATATCGGAATTGTTAAAAATATTTTCAAAAGTTTTTCTACATTAGGATTTCTTGATAAATTTCTAGCGGGGTTTTCATTGTATCTTTGCTTTCTTTTCATTTCTTGTTCCAAGGTAAGGTGGTTAGTTTGTCACTGGTTTTTTCACTCATCAAGCTTGGGGCCCCTACCAGCTCTGGGGGCCCCTAGCGGCCGACACCCACTTAATCCGCCACTGATCTGCACTCGTCTGTAAAGAGTACAGAAGCCCATCGCTATCTGGTCCAGTAAACGTGTTCTCTTGCCCAAGATAAATGGGCTTTTCTCTGTCGTCTGTTGAGGGGTACACACACAACTGGCCGCTTTGCATAGAGACCTGAATTGTGAAGACGCCTTCGCACCTTACTAGCAGATATTCTTCTCCCTGGTGCTATAGAGTCGTCTGCAACAAGTTGCGGCACAGAAATCCTTCTTCTCCATCGGGCCGAAAGAGCGATAAAACGGTCTCCTGTAGGTGTTGTAGCTCGCGATCGGCCTGGAACATGTCTTCTGGACACAGATGTTTCTTTTGATATTGATTCCAGAGACGGTGGACCACACTACGAGACACATTAAGATGCCTAGCAGCATCAGCCTGTGACAACCCCATTTCCATCCATCCGATCGCCCTTAACGAATCGGGCAAACAGCTTCTCTCAGACATTGCGAGACCCCACTGCCTATTGTCAACAAATCTGCTAACAAAAGTTGTAAATCAACAAAACTTACACGCGTAATTACGAAAGCCTGATATATGCATATTTTTCTCTCACTCATATATTCCTATTGAAAAAAGTGTATGTTTTTGCATAAATTTGTATAAAAATTATTTTTATCATTTTATAAGCTATAAATTTTATTGTTGCTGTCATTTTTTTTTTACAGTGAACTTCGAAAAAAAAAATGTTGTTCCTTAACTTTTGGAGGCTAGTGTAGAAAACTTTAACTAATAATAATCAATAGTTTGTAATTCAAATAATTTTAGATCAAAATAAACGAAGATTCCAACCAAATAATTGCATACGACTTCATTAACTTACTGTACTAATTTACAAAAGGGTGGGTGGTCCGTGATGCCATGAAGTAAGTAAGAAATGAACAAGAGTGGCCAAACCACAAACCATTTACTCTTTCCTTACGATTTTCAGCCCATAACTCGGTAGGTCCATAAGGGGTGTGGATAATGGAAAGACTATCCAAACAGAAAAAAAACAAAGAAAGGGAAAAGAGTAAGAGAGAATTGAAAAATCCCTCCCAAAACAAAACATGAAAAGTAAGAACTGAAGGAGGAAGGGGGGAATACTCTGAAAATGGGGGGGGAGGGAGGCGTAATTATTAAAGTGCCTAGGGTGCCAGGGAGGTTAAAAATGATCTTGTATATGCCATATTGAAAAAATATCGTTATTTACAAAGTGCATTGCTGTTCAAAAATCCCGCGACTCTCGACTATCTATTTTTACAAGCTTTTATTTAACTTATAATGTATGTATGTGTATGTAATTTGTTCGGTGGAATCTTGCAACTCAATTTTGAAGCTGATATCTTCACCCCCATTGAGCAGAAATTTTGTATACACGTTTAGTTTGGATGACAATGCATGTTCTGACCATTTATATTCCGATATTGCAATTTATTAAAAAGATATTAATTAAAAACGTTAAAAAACTAGTTTTGGGCGCCAACTTCTATATGTCTGCATTGTTGTAATAATGTTATTGTTACAACAATGACAAAAGTTGGCGTCGGTGAAAATCGGTTTTCGGCCAAACTTGAATTTCATAACGTTGCGCTATTGACTGCATTAATAAACTTTGTCTAAAAAATAATTACATTTCTACAACGTATGCAATTTTTTTACAAATTTCTATCTATTTTCTTGGATTTAAATTTAAAACAAAAAAAGTAGAGTTATTTTTCAAGTAGATTAGTACATTGTATACCCTTCTCTCTCCAAATTAAACTGAGATGGAGTATTGTAGAAATTTTAAAAAAAAATTATCTAACTTTAATCTATGAAACTCATACAAAAAATAATTACAGAATCGGAAAGATCATTTATTTCGTCCCGATACGGTATTATGTTTTTTACAAAATAATAATATTTGTATTTCTTACAATTTTTGAAGTGAAAACTTCTTTAGCGGCGTTGGGCACTTTTTGGTAGGCGATAATCTTATGGGTTCGCGCCACCGACATGCTCTGACTGGCGCACGCGCAGTGTGCTGTTCGCTTTAAGACACTTTTTGAATGGGTGAAATCACGCGCGTTCGCGTCATCGACATGCTTATAGGAGTATATCTGTAGCTATACAGCTGACGTATAGTGCTGTGTATATCTTATAAGTGAAATTGAATGGATTTAGTGAAAAGTTCAATGTGTATATACTGTGCATTGCTCGTTACGATTCCGAAAATGTGTAATACATATTAATGGTTGCCGTTTATATTTCGCCTGGAAAATCTATGAGACAGATACAACAATTTTTATTCGAAAATTTGATGATTTATACAAAAGAAAGTTCTGAAATACTCGAAAAAAGATTTGGCGAAAAATATGATAATGTACCGATGATTTTAAGAGGAGACTTCAATATTAACTTTGCAGATGATAAAAATCTACCACTAATTGAATTTCTAAATGAAACACTTTATTTAAATATGTCCAATGATCGAAAACTCAGTACTACAAAATACAAAACGACGATCGATGCGGTTTTTACTCGATACTTAGATAAATTTGAATCAAACATTTTCCTTTCTTACTTCAGTTACCATAAGCCTATCGTATCTTTTTTAGAACAAAAGGAAATAATTGAAAGTACAAAAAGTCAAAGTACTGTTGAAATTAATGATGACAATGATGCAAACAGTTAAAATAATGTTAAAAATCAAGTACATTGAAATTTAAATAAATACAAATACTATCCATAAATAATATGATTGTATATTAATTGTTATTTTAATTTAATTGTATTTATATTTTGTCATGATCTTGTACAGCCCGTAATATATTATGAATAAAAAAAAAACCATATAAACATGCATTTCGTTCTTGCTCGGAGTGTCAATAGATGTGGAAACCAGATTGATGTTGATAATTTTAATTCAAACATTATGAAATTTCTATTCAAATATTATGAAATTTCAAATTTTAATACTAAAAGTTCTAAGTTTTCACTTCTATTGGCAGTTTCTATAACTGCCAATTTCTTAAATGAGTCAAAATAGATGCGTTTTTATGAAAATAATGTCTAAATCATTGCGCATGAATTTTTTTTTGTTGCTGCTTAAGTGAATCGACATTCCGTACTAAAACAACTCATGCTTTGCTCTTTTAGAATCAGTCATTTGAAAAATAAAATGCCAAAAACTTTTTTTTACGATTTTTCAAAAAATACTCAAAATTTTAATTAAACATTTAATAACTTCGTCCTTTATGAAGATAATCTGATAAAACTTTTTTTTTCGTCTGTAGAACAATATTACCCAAGATCTGTACGAAGATAGAAAAAATTGCTAAAAATTACGGATTTAAGAAAAAATTGTGTTTTTCGTCTAGTACGCTTTTTGCGAGAATTCATTTAGCTAGACTGTTCGAAAATAACCGGCAAACACCTAGCAACAATGGTGCGTTGAATGAGATGAACAGATTGAGAAACCTGTCCATTGAAAGTGAAAAATAAATTAAAAGTAAAATTTTTTTTTTTTAAATAAAGCTTTTATTTAAACACGCTGAAAAAAATAAACTGTTCCTTTAAAACTTTTTTTTACTATTAAATTATAACGTCATTACTCAATTTATATTATATAAAAGCTTGTCGCGAGATTTACCTGTATAGATAAACAAGTAAATTAAATAACTTGATCTGTTTGATTTTAACTTTTAAAAATTTCAAACTAGTAAATACGGGTACTTTAATCTCGGGACGAGCTTTTATATCACATAAATTGTGTAATGACGTTATAAGTTGATAGTAAGAAAAGTTTTAAAGGAAAAGTTTATTTTATTCTTTTTAGCGCGTTCAAATAAAAGCTTGTTTTTAAAAAGTTTTTTTACTTTTAATTCATTACTATTTAAGTTATTCGCCTTTCAGTAATTTGCGCAGACACCGGTTTTGTGTGTGTGTGCTTGAAATCAAGATATTGTCTGCAGATTTGGTATACTAAAAATAGCTGAACACAATAATTCAACTCTTAAAAATGTCTTTTATACATTCGTCATTTATGAAAGGTTTGACTGTGACATCTACACAATGAACAACTACGAAACTGCGCTCAGTAGCTTCCGATTTAAATTCAATTTTTTGGCAAAAAAATGCAGTTTTCTTTTATATCCATTAATAATTTCTAAAACAACTGTTTTCACGGGAATTTTTAAATGTGGACTGGTGTTCTGTGTTTGAAAATGTCTTTGTACTCTTAAAATCACGATACAAAGGCGTAACGGAACATATTAGCCCCCCCCCTCTCCTGCAAAGTCACGTTTTCGGCCCCAAGTTGAATTTTATAAAGGATTTCAACTTGGTGTCAGTCAGTCTTTGGGTTCCCTAGTACCCTGAGCCTCTTGCAATGCGGGGGTGTGCGTTACGCCTATTGGACAACATACGACACTTTCGTGATATAACACATGCAAGTACGATATTCTTGTTGAAAGAATCCGTTTTTTTTTATTCTGCCAAGAATCTTGAAAACCGCGAACATCAAGCTTTCTGTTTTAATGATGGTTTTATTAAATTTGTAGAAATAAAAATTGTCACAACTATAAAACAACTAAGATATAAGCTTTAAAAATAAAACTTAATAACGTGTCGTAAAGTTTAAGGGGAGCACGAAGTGCACAAACTAAATCCTACTTTCGATTGAAATCGTTTTTTCAAGCAGGATGATCAAGTAGTTTAAAAATGGAAATATTTATCGATTACGCCTCTTAATCTCCCGAAATTAAACTTAGTAGTTGATATTCGCGAAACCCATTTTGTAGCGGTTCTCTACTTTACGAAAGGAATATGCTTATCAAATTTCAAGACTGTACGTCGAACAGTTTAAAAATGGGGATAATTGTCTATAACGCCACTTGAGCCCCCGCAACGCCACTTCTGGGTCTGTTTTCACAAAACCCATTTTGTAGGGGAATTGCACTCTATGAAAGGAATCTGCTTAGCAAAATTTGAAGACTGTGCGTCCAATTATTAAAAAATGCAAAAAAAATTATCAATAACGCCCCTTGAACCCTCGCAACACCACCTAGGGGTCGATTTTCACAAAACAAATTTTGCAGTGTATTTCTATCCTATGAGAGGAATCTGCTAACCAAATTTCAAGACTATGAGTCTAATAGTTTAAAAGAAGAAATAATTATTTATATCTGCCCTTAACCCCCGCAACACCCCTTGGGGGTCAATTTTCTCCAAACCCGTTTTGTAGCGGATATTTACTCCATGAAAGAAACATTCCTACCAATTTTCAAGCAGGTAGGTCAAATAGTTTAAAAACGAAAATATTTATCTCTTACGCCATTTATTCCCCTGCAACGCCACTTAGAGATCTGTTTTCACAAAACCTTCTTATAGCTGATCTCTACTCTATAAAGACTGTGCGTCTAATAGTTTAAAAATGGAAATAATTATCTATAACGCCCCTTAAGTCCCCGCAACGCCACTTGGGGCAATTTTCACGAAACCCATTTTTAGCTACCCTATGAGAAGAATCTGCTTACTAAGTTTCAAGACTGTACGTCTAATAACTTAAAAATAAAAATTTATAACGCCCCTTAAACCCCCCGCAACACCCCTTGGGGGTCTTGTGAGGATTTTTTGAAATGTTCGACACACGGGAAAAATTATTAATTATTAAGTATTTTGAGTGTTTTATTAAAGTTTGTTCAAAAAAGTTTTTGGCTTTTTATTTTTTAAATCACTGATATTAAAAGTTTTAAAAATAATTTTTATTTAAACGCAACGATATTGATTCATTTCACAGTATGAAATTCAAAAAGAAAATAATACTATGTGATAAAAATATATTTAAAAATATTTCCTTATAATTTTTATGATATTTTTTTTCTTATATTCTACTGTTCTTCAATAAATCAATCTTTAAGAATAAAAAAATATGGGTTATATGAGGGAATTCCCCTTTTTCTACGCAGCGAGACTCAAAACTACCTCAACTTTTCCCATCTTCCAAACACAAAGCTAACGCAACGTGAATGACCTTGACGAAATTCAGAAATAACGTCGAGAGAACCGAATGAGCATCCCTTACGGGAATCTGGCAACGTTTTTTCAGGATTCTTAACATTTCCGGCTATAAAAAAATTATGGCGTGATAAATTGAAATGAAAACCATCCTATCTCTCAAGTTGGATCGAACTGCACATGGTGTGCAAATTTTATTATAATCGGTTAAGTGGTTCAGGAGTCCATTGAGGACAAACATTGTGACGCGAGATTTATATATATATATATAAAATTCTAGTGTCACAGTGTTTGTAACCAAACTCCTCCGAAACGGTGTGGTCGATTCTTATGAAATTTTGTGCGTATATTCAGTAGGTCTGAGAATAGGACGTAAACTATTTTTCTCATTCCGATATTGTAGTTAGTTAAAAAGATATTAATTAAAAACCTTAAAACGCATAATTGTTTTAACCCTGCGCGTTATTTTTCCCGCCTAGCGTCGTGAATGAACAGAGGGTGAAATTTTTCGGTATTCTCGACGTTATTTAAACAGCTATCCGATTTTTGTTTTTTAAATCAGACAAAAAATAATTAGAGAATCGGAAAGATCATTTCTTTCGCCACGATACAGTATAATGTTTTTGCAAAATAATAATATTTTATATTTTTTATGATTTTTTTAAAATCGAGTTAAGACCGATGCGTTTTTATGAAAATCTTTTTCTAAATCGTTGCGTATGAATTTATTTTCGTGTTATTAAAACGATATTTTGTGTCAAATAAGTTCATGCGTTTTTCTTTTTGAATCAGTCATTTAAAAAATAAAATGCTAAAAACTTTTTTTTCTATGATTTTTTAAAAAAATACTCCAAATTTTAACTCAACATTAAATAACTTTGTCATTTATTAAAATCATCGTACGAAACTTTTTTTACGTTTGTAGAATAATGTTGTTCAACTTCTGTGTGAAGATTGAAGAACTTGCTTAAAAAATTACGGATTTTAAAATTTTTTTTGTGATTTTCGTAAAATACCGTTTTTGCGAGAAGTAATTTAAACAACTTTTTTTGTACATTTTTTATTTAAAAGTTCTTTGATTTTGCAATTAATGTGTGAAATTTAAAAACTTTAACGTGAAAGTTAAGCCCTCAAAAAAAAATGAAAACTTAAAAAAAATTCTCAATTGCGTCGGTCATTCACTTTGCGTTAGCTTTCTGTTTGGAAGACAGGAAAGGTTGAGATAGCTTTGAGTCTTTCACTGATGCAGAAAAGGGGAATACCCTCATAGCATTGCTATTTGGGGCGAGACGCTCATTCATATAACGCATCACAACCGATAGTTTTTTTAATCTTAAAGATTGATTTATTGAAGAACAGTGGAATATAAGAAAAATATATCATAAAAAATATATAAGGAAATATTCTGAAATATATTTTTATCACATGGTATTATTTTCTTTTTGAATTTTATACTGTAAATGTGTAAATAAAGGCTTTTTACCTTTTTTTTAAAAATCTAACACTCAAAAACAACGCAATAAAGAAATAAACAGTCGTTTCAATAGGTAACGGTAAGAATTTTTGCATTAATTATATTTGTGAAAAATTTAATCGCGTTTTTACTCTGTCATCATTATTTTAAAAAAGTTTATTTGCAATACATTTAAATGTATTGCTTTAAATAAATATTTTTTTAAAAATAAAGTAGTATTGTTTTCTGTAAATCATTAAACGAAATTTTTCAATCGTTATGTATAGATTTCTTATAATTATGATAAGTAAACCATCTAAACTAAAAAGTTCATACTTTTCTCTTTTGAAATCAGTGATTTAATAAATTTATAAATACCAAACATCATTTATTTCGTCACGATTTAAATTTTCCCCCCTTCAAAACAATAATACTTTGCCTATTTTATGATTCCTTCTAAAATGAATAAATATCGATGTATTTAAATGAATATGATTTTTAAAAAGTTCATTGATCAGCTAGAATCAGTAATTTAAAAAATAAAATGCCGAAAACTACCTTTTTTTTAAAGAATTTAAAAAAAAACCTTTTTTTTTCAAAATAATGATATTTTGCATATTTTATGATTCTTTTCTAAAATGAATCAATATCGGTGTCGCGAACATTTAAAAAAATCCATAATTTTACTTCAAATGTTAAAATAGTAGTGAAATTTCGTAATTTGAAAATGTTAAACGAGAAAGCCATGACACGCACTCACGGGCCATTCACTCACATCGTATGTGTCACACCTACACAAAAAATCTGGCATCAGAAAGAAAGGAGGAAATTAACATAGGGATTAAGTTATACCCTCGGTAAAAGCCCGTGCAACGCCGGGCCATGCAGCTATATATATATATAAAATGCACATTTCTTGTGAAATTCTATTAATTATTTAAATGTTACTTTAACAAAGTTTAACAGAAATTAAAAAATTTTTCCTTCTTAAAATGTATGGACATAAGGATCTAAAACATAAAGAATGAACAAGCATGTAACTTTCTGTTAAAAAATTCAAATCCAAACTACACAGAAAATTTTTTTTTCTATTTTAATATACAAAATAATAAAAAAAAATTAAATAAATACAATTTTGTAAGTAGAGAACACAACAGTTAAATATTGTTCACTCCACAGCATTACTTTTTTGTTATTTAAATGCTCAATAACTTATTAAATAATTAAGTTTAAACAATGCCATAAACAGGTGGATGAACACACACTCGTTCCATTGCCATCATTGTTCGTCCAGGGGCAACTCCTTTTTCACACAAATTGACCAAAATGTACATGAAGTCTAAAGCATAATCATTCTGCAAAATAAAAATGAGAACATAGATGAATACTTTACTAGTTCAAACATTATTTTCAATAATAAACAATTTAAAGGTAATTGACAGGACACATAGTAATCAAATGAATACTTTCTAAAAACATTCTAGAAGTCAGTTTCAATTCAAACTTTAATTGCTTTTTATTCTACTTCAATTACTTAAAAAATATATATACAGATGTATTTAAGTATATAAAAATAATTTTTGACAGAATGAATGCTACCTTCTCAACAAGCTATTCATAACTTTTTTCAAATGTCTGAAGAGTGGTTTAAAAAATGAAGACAGCAATACCTGAATTTATATTTTGCCTTTTTAACTTCCACATTGATCAATATTGAATTCTGAGGATCTGTTCATTTGATTTAATTTCATGAGCCTAAATCTAAGTCTTGATAAATGATATCAAATTAAAAATAATGTTCAGCCTATTCTATTTGATACAATATCTTAAAATACTAATTAATGCTGCACTAGAATTGTTCAATTGACCAGTGGTAACATTCTAAACATTGATCAAACAATGAGAATGATGCCTGAGTTGGTTTATCCTTCATCAAATTTTAAATTACGTAAAATTTGAAGAAAATTAAATTTATATCATAAGTTCTTGATCAGAATTTTTGATATAATCAAGTTTTACAAGATTTAAATTCAAGATCAGTTACCATACCTATAATTTCTAAACTACTCACAATTCAATATCAATAGAAAAATGGAATTACTTACAAATTCAGTAATTAAATTGTTAAATCAATACTTTGTTCTATAAATGAACAAAATGTAATAATTCCCTTAGCAAGAATGATTTTACATAATAATTAACTAATTATTGCTACATTTGAACTACAATAAAGATTATTTCAAAGTGGATTTGTAACTAAAGATGATAAATTTTGCGAAAACAAAACTGTATATCTAAAAATTTCTATATAACTATCAATTTAAAATTCTTAAGATTAAGAAGATTTGTTTTGTTTAATTTTACAGAGTATTTCTCTAAATTCAGCATTTTAGATTGAAAAATAACAAGAAAGACTACTCATTAAGTATTTTCAACCTAAAGTTTCCGACTTATTGAAAATGTTTCAATTCATAAATATTTTTGCCAAGTAATAAAATAAAAGCTACTGAAAAGGGTTATAATAGCTTGGTTTAAATCAGTTTCCAACATTATACATGGTGTTTTTCACATTGTAAGTCTACAAAACTTAGTAAGTTTGAAAAACATTGCCAATTGTAATGTTTTGTACACTTGCACAAAACATAGCACATTTCTAATAACCTTTAACATATTCTTTTACAAACAGAGTTTCAAGAGAGTTTCCCAATATGTTTCATGATCACAAAATTTATTTTGAGATAAAGAAAATTACACTAATTAACAAGTTATGAATAAGACATGTAAATCATTGAGTGACCGTGTATACAATATATATGATATAAATGCACAAGAGTGTATAAAAAAATACAAACAGAAAAGGAGCTTCTGAAACAGTATTGTGTTGTGATACTGATCATCAGAAAATATCAAAAAGTATCCTATAAATTTTATTTTTCTTTATTTTAAAATTCATTTTTCATTCAGGGTTTTTTTTTTATGTTGAAAAACCCTGAAACCTGTGCAGTTTTTATCTTGAAGAAAAATTTACAACCTAAGGAGTTCAAATTGATTTTACAAAAGTGAAGCTCCTTTTTTTATTGCTGCAAACAAGTAAATTAGTTTGAATTCACTAGTCACCCCTTTAATACTTAAGAATACTGAGAGTTACTGTCAATAAACACTTGAATATACCTCTTTTTATCACTCAATTTCAAATTTACAATCAAAATCTGCAATATTATTTCTTCAAATTGATTGATTTCATAAACTAACATCTATCACTCTTTGTTTTTGAGACTATTAGAAGATTACACTGGAATTTTTCCTATAGTACATTGTCAGTAAGTTTCAAGCACACAAAAATTAAATATTTGTTTCTTTCTTTTCTACAAAGTATGTACCTCATTAGTTTTAAAATTTTTAGAACAATTTCCAACTTTTGAAAATACCAAAATATCTCTTGATTTTTACATTTTATTTTTGTGGCAAATTAAGTTTTTAAGCCCAATTTAGTTTTTATTTTCATGTAAAAATTTCTCACAAAATATAAACATCTTATCCACATTTTACATTGTTTCAGAAAACATATGATTTGTAGTAAATTCATATACGTATAATGTTTTTCTTTTTATCATTACACACTTAAGAGAAGCCAGTTATTGCCAAATACATTCCTCTAAATAAACTTCTGTCTTTATATAAATATAGTATTTTTTTAAAACTCTTTCAGCTGTTTGCATTGATTAAAGAAATAATAAAATACCTTCAGAAATAACAAAACTTTACCAGAAGTAAAAAGATTGTGGAATAAAATATTTACTGGATGCCAAAGCCAAATCAGTGGATTCCACCCCCCCCCCCTTGTATAGTGCTCTTAAAATAATTTCTATCTGTCATACAACAGGAGTAATATCTAGATTTCTTTCAAATTCAGCAGAATTTTCTACACGTTTCTAAGTTCATTCACATAAAACAGGATAAAAAAATTCATAGCTAAAAAGCAATTTTACATATAAGTATTCAATATCTTTATCATAATTCTCATTAGATAACATTATTGGTAATTTCATAAGTCCCCATGCATTGAATATTAAATGTTAAAATTTAACTTCCCTATTTAGATTAACATCTTGATGTATTCTTTAGAATTGGCCCTGTTGAATTTCATCAAATCTCAAAAATTCAATCTTAGGCAATTTTAGTTTTCAGTTTTTCTCAACAGAACAAACAGAATTATTAGGATAAACCTTAGGAAATATAATCTAAATACAAGTTTATGCAATAATTTTTTTCCAGTATTTTCTTTAATTATTTTATACTCTTACACATCTACTTCAAAAAATGTAATACATCCCACTCTATCAATGCATATTTTACATTTTTGCATCTGACCTATTGCTGTCAGGATTTTCAGCATTTAATATATCAAAGAGTTATAGTTTTTTGTGAAATTAGAACTAGGTGGTCAGCAATTTTTTTAAAAAAATATTTCTATATTACAATGAAGTGTGTCTTTCAGATTTTGTGTTCATAGTTTAGAATTTTTTTTATTATAATGGAGTAAAATCACTTGTGCTAGCAATCTTCACACACAAAAAAATTTTAAAAACATTTTTTTGGATTCATTAATACCATTCTTCAAAACTAAAAACATATCATAAAAATATGAAGTACTCATAACAAAAATATTACTTACTACCTGATTAGAAGGAAATATACTTAATAGCACCTTTTCTGTTTAAATAATGTTAAGTATTATTTAATCATTATTTGCATAGATTTTTCCCTTTACAATTTTCTATAATGAACTTATTAATAAAGAGTTTGCCTTAATATAAATATTTATATAAAATGTAAATATCAGGATACAAGATACATACTTTTGACAGGCTAAAGCATTCCTCATTAAAATATTTTCGTATTTTATCATAACAGTCAAAATTTCTTAATTTGTAATGTTTCTCTTTGATATCAGTCTCTTGCTTTTGATCATGGAAAATTTCAGTCACAATTTCCGACACTTTATCAGAAAGGAACTGGCGATTCTAAAAGAAATACCATTGAATAATTAAATATTTTCAGTATCAGTAAAACAATGTCATTAACAAATGCACTTTGTACAGAAATATTAATAGATTTTATTCTCTAGGAAATTTTGAATTGTACAGACTTTTTAATGACAAGATATCTTCAGATAAGTTAATACATATTCCAGCAATCAAACATTTCCAAATTTTAACTTACATAAGGGTTACGAATTAAATACAACTGAAATTATTGAGAAAAACATTTCTTCAAGAAAGCAAATTAAATATTTTAAACAGTAATACTTAAAAAAATAATGCAATAAAATTTATATAAGTTTTATGCAACACTTAATCTCATATGTCTCCACACACATATGTATTTCCTATAATTAAAAATTTCTTTAAAAAATTTTCTAATTTTTTAAAAAATATTAAACCTTTTTATTTCATTTAAATATTTTTTTAATTCTCAAATGGATAGTAAAATAGAATATGATGGTAATACTTTGGTAAAATAACTAGTTAATAGCATCTAAATTTTTATAAATGTAAAAATAAGTCTTAGTTTCAATCTGGAATCAGGTATAACAATCAAAGCAAAATTTTAAATTAAAATACTTACTCTAAGCATTTTGTTAAGTTTTTTCAGGATGATTGCTTGTTCATTTACAGAATCACTTTTCATATATTTCCTCTTAACAATCTCAATGGGCACATCACGACTTCGAACGGGATCCATCTATAATAAATAATGTATAAATCAAATGATAAACAGCATGGAAAAAGTACAAATGTGATGTACAAAAATCCTATAAAACCTTGAAGAGTAACATTTTATTTAGGTACTATGCAAATTAAATTAACTATAATAATAAAAATACATAAGAATCTTATCAAGAAATCCCAAACAAAATTTAATTGTTAACATCTAAAATAAATAATGAATCCTTTTTAAACATTTTTTGAAAATTTAATATCTTGGTAAAATTTGAAACCTACCTCAACTTTAGGTAAAATGATGGGTTCTGCATTTTTTCTACCTTGAAATTCACTGACATGCATCTGCCCCATTTTCTGCCAAAAACAATATACATCATAAAGAATATTGGATAAACATGTTATTCCTTTTCCCTAGCACACACATAAAATAGAAACCATAAAAGAGTACAAAGTAATTCAACTAAAAGAAACCAGCCAACATTAAAGTTTTTGCATTAAGATACAAAATACTAATAATTCCTATTACATTCACACATATACAAAAAAGACAATCATTTACAAAAGTATATAAAAATTATAAACAATTACTTCAACCATTTCAGATAAAAACTGAAAGCATAAATCTTCAAAAATGCATTACTAATGACATCTAATAAAGCAAAAAGTAGAAACTCAAAGACGTAAGCTTTATAAAGCATTAAATTCACTCACATAAACTAAAGTAATATGCAAGAGGTTAAACATAATTAAGTTTCAGTAACTTAAATACAAAAACCTTGTGAATAGTTTGTTTAAATAAAATGAAAAACATGGAACTCTTAATCAATCTTTTAAAAAAAACTACAGTTTAAAAAACTTAAAAGTTAATTTTGAATATGTAAAATTTTCCAGTCATATTATATAATATATTAGTTGTACCTCTATTTAACAAAGTCGCTAAATCCTGAAAAAAAGTTTGGTATGTGGAAAATTCGTTATACAGAGATTCATCTTTCAACAGACTTTAGTATTACATCATACAAAGTTCCAGAAATATTTTAAAATAAGGAGGAAAAAAATCAAATGACTAGGAGAAAAAGTTCATTAAATAGGAAATGCACTTCACTAATTGGAAATTATTGTACGAAAAAAATTGCAAAATGTTCTTGGTTTTAGGAAAAAATTAGCAAAATACAGAAATTTGTAAAATAGAGGTCCAACAACATATTAATTGCAATTAATTTATAATCATAATAATATTAAATAAAATTATCCAAATACATAAGTTAAATTTTTTTGATGATATACATATAATTTATGCATAAAAGAAATAAATGCTGCCTTATAAACCAGTTTATAAAACTAAGATTACCAAGTCTCCAAATTCTTGCACATGACTTTTGTGTGTTTCTGATTTTACTATTTTAAACTGCTGATGAAGTGTTTCCTGGGTCAAAACTTCCTAAAAGAATGAAGCAGAATGCATGAATCCCTACGTTATTGATTGTGCAATTATTGTAAGACATTGAATCAAAACTTTTAATCAAATACCTTATCTGAATCTTCAAGCCAGTTTACACTATAATAATCACCCAGGAAAGTTTCTCTTTCACTGTCATAATAACAGGCATAAGAAGATTCATCTCCATTAGCTGCAGTTGTAGCAAATACTAATTGTATGAAAGAGGGGAAAGAAGTTTATGAGACACAAATTTTAAAATTCAGTTTTTTGTAATATGAAAAGATATTGACAATTGTATAATACTAAATGCAAGTCACTTTAATAAAAAATTTTTAAATACATCATTTTATACCAAATTTATAGTAGAAAATTATATAAACTAAAATCAGTGACGCAACGGAACCCATGAAAGCCAAGGTCTACCGTGCCCATCTCAGTATTTATGACCTTGGGTGCTGAGGTTCATGAGTAGATGTTCTGGTCAGGTTGTTAATCTGATGCGAGACCCCCAGTGTTTAGTCTCCAAGAAAACTTGGTACCCATTTATCAATCCACTGAAGGGATGAAAGGCTGAGTCGACCTTGCCCGGACCTGTGGAGTGGGGCTTCAAGAAATTAGATACTTTTGTTAAAAGAGAAGAATTACAATCACTACAAATCATAGAGTGTATGACTATATTTTCCCTCAACATATACCATAGAATCTAGTGTATAATGGGCACCATCATATAACACGCAACTATACTTTTAAGCTGCATTTTTTATTTTTTAGGTATATTCGCCATATAACAAACGCCCTTTTTTACAAAGAAACTTAAAATATACATATGCAATGCTGTTATGTTTTGAAGTCATACATTCAAGGTATTTTCCCAGGCTTTTGAAAAAATAGTACACTTCTAGAAATACAGCTCTTTAAGTCCATAAAGTATGTCATTTCTTTTAAATAAACAGTATTTTAATGTATGTAGAAGTTTAAACTTTTTCATAATTATCTCTATATTTTATTTTTAAAGTTATTAATTTTATATCCGACCTTTTAATAAGCACCTGTAAGTTTTAATCTTATTTTTTTTAGTTAAAAGTGCATGTTATACTCAAAATTTTATGATAAATGATTAATTAGAGTTCTATTTCATAATTTAAAATGTGTTTGGAAAACTAAAACTGTATAGGAATTTTAAGAAAATTGCAATTTCCAATAATATGGGTAAAAATAAAGATATTTTATTCAAACATTTGTTGAAAGCAGGATTATTAAATAATTTTCAGATATGAAAAATTTAAAGATTTTTCTTCAGTTTCTTAAAAGAAAATTAATTTTAAAATAAAATTAACAAATAGGTGTATTTCCTTTGATTATTTAAGATTAAAGTTTTAAATAATTAAATATATATATTGTACTTCTCCTATGGGTATTGATGTTAAAGTTTAAAAATGAAATAACTATATGACAGCCATTCAAAATTAAATTTCTTGTACTAAGGTTAACTATGTGATACTTAAAACTGTAGTTTATAATATTTTTATATGTAATTTAAAAAAAATTCAACAACACAACATAAATGAAGATATATAAATGAAGAAGAATCATATCACTAAAAAAATAAGTCAAAAAATTATCACAAAAAAATTGGCCACATAGCACCTTACCTTTTTTATATTGTTTTATTTTAAATCTATAATCCAATATTGTTTTATTTTAAAACCAGTTTAATCTTCAGATTAAACTGGTTATTTTTATTTTAATAATTTCTACACTTTAATAAAAATAAAACAAATAAATTTTAAAAATATTATTGTAATGAAATTTGCAAATACCATTTATATTCCTTGGTAGAACATCTTCAAACATTGATCCAGACTCACAAGCTTCAATATAGAAGACCATCTAAAAATACAATAAGTGCATTATGCTTTCTATATGCACAATGAATAATTTTCACTTTCTAATATTAAAAATTAGTAAAACTAATTAAAACAAATCTTTTAAAAATTTTCAAAATAAATAAAGATATTTATATAATACAGAATTTTCAAATTTTTTAATACTATTATTTAACAGGAACCTAGTGAGATAATAAGATCTAGTTTACTAAACTGATTCAAAGAACGATCATGCTAACTTTGTAACTAACAGTGAGAATCCATTAAAAATGAGTACAACATTTCCTTCACTTCAATAAATAATAAAGGCATTTGTGAGTTTTAACACAATATCTCCAGTTTCCTCTAAATCCATCTTTTATAGAACAATTTGGTTTGGTGGCTCAGAGATAGTGTGCCCGCCTCGTAAGGTTGTGGGTTCAACCCTGGCTGGAGTCCATGTATATTCTGGATGCAAAAATCTTAGAAAAGCATGTCATATTCTTGCGTGGCATATAAAAGATCTCTTGAGTATCAATTTAACTCTGGTGTTCTCGACAAAATTAAATCACAGAAAAACTTAGTACCTGATGCAAGCTTGAACTGAATAAATTCAAGCATCAAAAGTTTGGTACTGGATGGTGCCACCAATGAAATGGCTCTCACACATTGGAATTTGCTGTGTCTTCAAAGGGTTAGCTGCCAAAAAGCAGCCAAATACATAAGAAAAAATTTTGTAGAACAAAATCATTCATTTCAAATAAGCAGCCTCCACTACTTTTATCTAACTTTTGCAATCTGATTTTTTAAAATATAGAATGATTTTTTTTTCAATTTTGAGAATGAATTAACTGTTTGTTATAAGTAAAAATTATGAAAAAGAATTTTAAAAAATTCATTACTTTAAAGAAGAGATATATAGTTTATTCAGAATATATAATTTAATATGTATGATACTTTGGGACAAAACAATTTGACAATTTACTTACTTTTCCATACATTTTTTTCTCATACATGTAATGGATAGTTTGATTCAAATCTTTTGCTGTCAAATCCTAAATAAAAATGTACAAAAACTGAATAAAAATAATACTCTTATATTAAGCTTAACACAAAATTTAATTCAAATATAAAAAGATTTTTACATTGGATTATAATATAACACACATTTTATACTTTCAAAATAATACTAATGCATAATATTCTTAAAATCAGAAGAAAGTCTTAATTGATTAATAGAAGTATAACTACTTAAAAATGCATTTTTTTACTTACCCCATCTGGAAATGCTATTAATCCAGGAGCTCCATGATCAGCGAAATATATAAATACATGATCATTTGGGCCACTAAAGAAAAACTAATGTTGTAAATCTTACATTAAATACCATTTATTAATAATTTGTAACTAATAAAAACTTTTACAATATTTTGTGCAGTAAAATACTTCTTTTTTTCAGGTTTAAATTACAAAAGTATTTTGTAACTTTTTTTTGTAACACATGTAATATAGCAGCAAAAAATTAAAGTTTTCTGAAATATAATTTCTTCCTTTTATTACTCAATTTTAAATTATATAAATAATGAAGAATCACTGCAAATCAAAATACTGTCAAAAGGCTATATGTGTAAGTTAAACATCTAATACATACATCTTTTTGGTTAGGATACAATTTTTTTCTCGAATATTGGCCCAGAAATATTTAATTCTGGAGCAATTCAATTTTTTGATGTTGATATAACATTTATCATGCACAATGATTCTTTTACGTGTTTTGATTGAAAAACATCTAGAATTCATAATAATTCCAATAGTATTTAATTTGAAAATTTTGAAATTTTTATTTGACATTAGTTTTTTAGAAGTCACATTTTTAATAAATTTCTAATATTAGAAATTCTGATTAAACCACAATAAAAGAAATCTAATATTATGTATGTCTTAAACAACACAAAAAAATCTGAAATATATATATTTGAATTCATATTCAATATTTTTTTCTGAATGTAAGATAAATGTCTGAAAAGTACAAAATCCTTCTGTATTATTTTATAAATTATTAATGATAGTTTTTCCAATCCAAAAACATTTTACACACTGTAATTTAAATGATTTATTTATTACTCAAAATTTTCAGTACATTTTAACAAAATCCATTACATTGAGAATAGATAGATAAAATCAATACATGTTGCATCAAATAATTATCTTTACATGTTTCATATCCAATTACACACACATATCTATATAAATATATAACACCAACCTTTTTAAAACTTTTCCACTTCCATGACCATCCAAGGCATGTTTTTTCCCTTTCAAAACAGCCATAAAATTTTTTGGTGTCACAGCCTTCAAAAATAAAAATTCAAACATATATGTAACTTTATATTTTAAAATAAAAAACATTTTGAATACAACAAATTAAATAAATGCTTTACAAATTCTCGAATATGTTCATTTAGCCATTGAAACAATATCTCATTTTATTTAACATTAAGAATAAATTGAGTTGATTTTTAAGTATTAATTTTTACATAAATATGTACATAAATGTATACATCAAGGCACAAACAAAATTTGTAAATGTGTATTTATTTAAATTCATTACAATCTTAATTCTATTTTCAAATGAATTTAAACTACTATACAATAGATTATTTTCCACAATAAGAGGCAAATACTGCTATAAAAATTACTTCTAATAAGAAAAAAATGTACTTTAAAAAATCTTCTAAAAGTTCATTTTATAAAATGCATTAAAAATTTCTTTCAGCTGTGCTAGTAAGATAATTTTATTGCAGTGCAATTATGAAATATATTAATTACACATATCCCCTGTCCAAAATATACAAAATAAATATGACTTACAGTATATTGTAAGTTTTATTCAAAATATATATTTATGTTTCCTAATGTACAACATTTTTCAACAAATGTTGGCTGATTTGATTTGTTTTAATATACCACTTTACAACTGCACTAGGGCTATTGGCAACGGCCTTCGCAATTTCAAACTAGTCAAGTGATGAGGATAACACCTGAGCCAGCACCCCACTCTTCAAACTTCCATAGCCCTTTAATATAGGGACCATAAGCCTTGACAAATTAGTTGTGCATCACCCCTTCAACACATTGTGTTGTTAGTGGCATAAGGACCTAAACTCATGACTTGATGGCTTTAGAATTTAATCAAATTCCTAATTTAGATTTCCTTAATTTCATTTCAAACATCAAAATACTTAATATTCACTTATGCAAAATAACTTACTCAAAACCATGACCAAAGCATCTCTGGTGGTAAATAAATGACAATTTTTTAAATACTTTATATATAAACACAAAAAGAGTTTAATCAAAAATATTAAAAAGTTAAGCACAGTAGTAATTACTTCAAATGTAAATTTTTTTTAAAAAAATCAAAATTATTTGTTAAATAAAAATATTGTTTAAAAACTTCTGTTGGTCATGAAGTCATCAGAAATCTAAAATCAAACTTAATAACAAAACAAAAAAAAAACCCATAAAATTTCTTTTCTTTGGGTTTATTAAGTTAGTAGTATGACTACAAATAATGAAAATATAAAAATGTTCACAACTTAGGTCAATAAGAAGATCATAAAGAGAAAATATTAATTGATTTAAAATAATTGCAATATTCTTACAGGCCTGTTTTTAACACATTACAAAAAAAAAAAGTAGTTTTTCAATAAAATTTGCAAACTTTAAATATCAATTTGCTTAAAAATTAAACTTATATTTTATTATGTTCTATTATTAAAGAAAGAATAATCAAGAGCAGTAAAACATGAAATCACATTCAACTTTAGTAATTTCCAAACAATTGTGCTTGAAAATGTTTTGCATAAAAGATAAGAGAAAAAATAAATGTATCTCTGATGAAAAATTTCATATAAACTTCTAAGTAAATTACCCTCTTGAGTGATCAACACAACAATTTTTTATTTAAAACATTTTAATAATAATAAAAATGAGTATGTTTACTTTTCCAATGTAATCTTTAGGAACACCTTTGTAAACATCCCTTCCTTTAGGGTGGTTTATGATTATTCCAGGAGTAGGATTTCTGTGAATAAAAAAATAAATAAAATAATTAGAAATTTCAGATAACATTTCTAAATAACAATCAGTGTACTACATATCAAGATATTTTTCCCCATACATACGCAATATTGTTCGCTAAATCATCTTCCATCATCACAATAATTCTTTCATCAGGAATTCCATGGTTCCTTAAAACTTGGTAGGAATGACATACATCTGCCTATAAAAATACTTCATAAATTATTATTTATTACGAATTAAAAAACTACTAACAATATTAGAAAGCATTTTATTACTATGCTCTCATATAACAGATTTGAATTCAGGACTTTAAATTGTAAACATCATAATAATCTTGTTGGAAAATCTTCCACTTAAGATATCAATGTGAAAAAATGACTATGATTACAATTATAATGTTTAGTCTATAAAGTTTCAGAAATGGTTTTTAAGCTCCCTTTGAATTCAAAGAGTGAAAGTAAAATGCAAGCTTGGAGACAATAAACCTTGGATGTATCTGAGCCTGCAGAGTTCAGTCCAGTCACTATCAGACTCTCAGAGTTTTTCAAAAAGTAATAAAGTACATTTTGTAATTTGCTTGCTTTTAAAATGTTCAATTTTAAACTAAACAGATTGAGCATTTCAAAATTTTGGAGAAATTGAACAAAACACCAAATGTTTACAGATGCTTACTCAAATTATAAGTTCTGTATATAAGCGGCACAAAAGGTTCAGTGAAGATCTTAAGGAAGTGTACGATGAATGCTCTGGGCAGTATATAACTATAGCTTCATGAACAGACAACAATGTGGGAAAACAAACTCGCCCAAATAGTTCAAGCAGACTACTGTCTGTGTGTCTGAATAATACCTGAAACTGCTGACATTGACCGACATTGTAAGAATAATTTGGTCAGAAGATCTTGACATGAAACATTTACATCAAAAATAACTGCAGGAAGACAATGTTTCTTTCACACAATGCACTTTCCATTAAGTCATTTTAGTTTGAGAATTGGATAGCAACACTGGAATATTTTCCAGATTTTTCTTATTTCATACCCTATGTCTTCTTCCTTTTCTCCAAAGAAAAATCTTTCCTATAAGGATCTAATTTTTAGCTATAAAAGGCTGTTAAAAAGAAAGAAAAAACAGCTATTAGAAAATAACTGTGCTTCTGCCCAGAGAAAAGAATGAGACAACATGAGTGTCAATGTGCAAAACATTGAAAGAGACAAGGCAATACTTACAATAAACCTTTAGAATTTCAAAAGTGATAAAACCTGTTTTAATATTATTCTTAATTTTATCACAATTACAATGCTTTCTTGGATGGTATCTATCCCTTCTTGATGTATACTATATCAATATTTGTATGTAATTAAATTAAATACCAATTTTTAATTTTTAGAGACTAAAAAAATGTTTTTTCAAAATTTTACTATACAAATTTTAGCACTGAATAATATTTGATTAACAACATAAGGAAATGTTGCATAAATTTTTTTATTGAAACTACAGCAACTATAGATTTTTATCCTACTTTCAAAAGGTATGTATTAATTTTTGCCATCTTTCATTCATTTTCTCATATCAATTACTTTAGTTCAGAAAAATATGAACTTTGTAAAAATGAACAGAAAATAATAAATGAACACCTAATTGAACACAGCATAAAAAAATATTTTTATAAATAAATTATTGTACAACTGCTTCTCCCCCCACCCCAAATTCACAAATCATATTATTAGGGAAGAGTATAAGCAGTAAAAATGAAGTAAGAGCATATAAATATCTTTTTCTGTGAACATCCAAAATAAACTGTAAATTACTTGATGATTTGGCCAGAAGCCAAATAAAAATGTAAAGAATAAAGTTCTCTTAAATTCTAGAAACAATGTTCTCCATCTTTCCAATGATTACAAACACTACATAATAAATTTTACAAATATGTCACGTTTTGGACTATCTATATATGTGTTACAGATATATCTGTGATAAGAATACATTTAAGACTATTTTATTGACACTCTCTTTTTGAAAGCAAACATACTTTCAATTTTCTCATCAATACTGAGCACTGAAAAAATTTTGAAGACGCCAGGCGTATAAACAGAGAATTTAAAAATTATTATGCAGTAAATTTTTCCCAAAAAAATTAGTGTGCAACATTTTTAATTATGTTTTATATTTAATTAAGTATACTGCAAGAAAAACTCACTTGATGTCGATAATTTTCCCAGCCATTCGATCCTGCAACAAGGACAGCCCATAATTTTCCATTTTTAGGATTTTCCAAGTACTCATGAGCATTTTCCGAAAAGGCAAAAATAATAGTTGGAAATGCAACTAACAATAGCAGAGAAAAAGTACGATAAAACATTTCAGATGTTTTTATGAGTATACTGCAACAAATAATTCAAAAACGTACGCAGTCAATAGAAAATTGCTTTGCAAGAACAATTGTAAGAAGAAAAAAATGGACAGCTATTTCATATCAAAATTGATTGATTGCTAAGGTTGTATGGAAAGTGGAGCAACACAGACGCTGTTATGCTTTTATGATACCCAAAAAAAATTAGTATCACATGTATGGTATATTTTGTAAACAATACGATCTCGTGATTGGTTGTTTGTTGAAGAAATCATGAATCATCTGATCATATGTTCTAACTGGGAAGATTTTTTATCTTCAAACTCATCATCAATCAGATTCTTTTGAGTGAGAGCTTAGGCTTAAGAATTTAAGGAATACTAGCTGTTACCCGCCCGCTTCGCTGGGTATTTCATGATGTTTTATAAATTTTTGCTGGTTATATACATGTATAAATTATTGATATTTAAGTCCTAGCATTAAGGGTCCCGTAGACAGAAATTCCAACTCTAAAACGATGAAAGCGCCCTCTTCTGGAGGGGTGAATGGGCGTTTCTATAGGAAGGGCCAAGTACTCATGAGTACTGGTCTTAATGATCGGAGGTAAATAGTTCCTTCATAAAAGATAAATTATATGCCTTTTTTTCTTTATTTTCAATATTTTATTGACTTTGAAATAAACATTTTTTTTCAAGCTATTATTTTTCCAAATTTGCATTTACTTGATCCTATTTTCTGATGACTATGTTCTGACAGCTGTCATGATGAAAGAAAATGACGTCACAGAATCATACAAGCCTCTTCTACAACAGTTGAGAGAGGGATTCTAAGTGCAAAGGGAGCTCGAGACAGGAAACTCCCCCCCCTCTCTTTCGCCTTCTATTTTTGTTCTTGGAGGGTCCAGTTTACAACCAACTGACCCCTCTTTTACTGCCCACCCCATGGCAGTTTTCAATTACATGAAAACTGTGCCTGACATTCTAGTTATACAAAGAAACTGCTTTTTTTAAGCTGTTTCGTTTCTGTTTTGAGAAACATCAGTTTTTCATTTGAATTTTATAAAAATATAAGTTTTAGTTAAGGCAGAAACCTATATATATATATATATATATATATATATTTGTACATTCAAAACAATTTTCTGTGCTATTCTTCAATATTAAATTGCATCAAAATCCTTTTTTAAACAGTTTAACGACAAGAGAAATTTATAAATTAATTTAATGAATAGTGCAATGCGATTTAAATTATTCTCTTTCCTGAAATATTTCAGGTCAGTTCTTTATTTCCGATTCAGTTCAATAATTTTATTTAAAAACGGTTTAAGACATGTAACAAAAAAATCTTATATAAATTTAATAAAGTACAGTGGCGTAACTACCAATGGTCTAGGTGGTGCCGTGCACAGGGCCCTTGAGCTCAGGGGACCCTCGCGCCTTGACCACCAGGCAAGTCGAACTAGCGATAATTTCTCCCATAATTGAGATATAAATATAAAAGATTGTTACATAGCTATAATCATGGCAACTCCGTTGAAAGTAATTTCAAACTTGTAAGGAATTCCCCTAAATTCTTTTCCTTTGTTTATATTGTGTTGCGAATTTTACGTATTAAAAAAAGTTTATATTATTTTTCATTTTTCTAATTTTTACTTGAAAATAAACATCAAGTTCCATGAAATGCCTTACCATACATCTAAAAAAATCTACACAGGGAGCTATTTCTTCTTGGTCATTTTATTTTTTATAACAATATGATTCATAATAAGCTATTTTCCTGTTTCAATGTTTCGCAATCTGGTATCTGCAACAGACTGATGTAACTTTGACCCCCTCCTCTGTTTTTTCGTGTGTTTTATTTTAAATAATTATGATAATTTTGTATTATATTTTCTTGTTTGTGCATATTCTTTTTATCATTTCCTATCTATCACATGTCATTTTCTGTCTGAGGAACATTAGTTTTTCATTTGTTAGATCTACAACGATAATTAAATATCGTCAATGAGTACGAAATAAGGAATATTCCGAATTTTGTAAAGTAATTAATTTTATAAAAATATAAGTTTTAGTTAAGGCAGAAACCTTTATATGTATATTTCTGTACATTCAAAACAATTTTGTGTGATATTCCTCAATATTAAATTGCATCAAAGTCCTTTTTTAAACAGTTTAATAAAAAGAGAAATTTATAAAAATAATGGAATGAATAGCGTAATGTGATTTAAATTTTTCTCATTCCTGAAATATTTCAGAGAGAGAGCAGTTCTTTGTTTCCGATTCAGTTCAATAATTTTATTTAAAAACGTTTTAAGACATGTAACAAAAAAATCTTATATAAATTTAATAAAGTACAGTGGCGTAACTACCAATGGGCTAGGTGGTGCCGTGCACCGGGTCCCTTGAGCTCAGGAGGCCCTCGCGCCTTGAACACCAGGCAAGTCGAACTAGCGATAATTTCTCTCATAATTGAGATATAAATATAAAGCTATGTTACATAGCTGTAATTATGGCAACAGCTATTTCTTCTTGGTAATTTTATTTTTTATAACATTATGATTCATAATAAGCTATTTTCCTGTTTCAATATTTCGCAATCTGGTATCTGCAACAGACTGATGTAACTTTGACCCCCTCCTCTGTTTTTTCGTGTGTTTTATTTTAAATAATTATAATAATTTTGTATTATATTTTCTTGTTTATGCATATTTTTTTTATCATTTCCTGTCTATCACGTGTCAAATCAAAGCTGGGTTATCACTAAATTCACAAGGAAATTCATAGGCATATATGTAAGTAGTATGTAGCTTTGCTTTCCTATATTCTGCAGAGCTTGACACAGGGCTGACTTGAAAGTAAATTTGTATATCTAAAATACTAATATATTTTTACTTAATAAAACTCAACCAATATTCTCTTTATTTTTTTCCCCACCAAGGCTTTTGGATACCTAGCTACGCCACTGATAAAGTGGTTTTGGGCCCACACAATTTTATGGAAGAA
Source organism: Trichonephila clavata (assembly GCA_019973975.1). Classification (NCBI taxonomy): domain Eukaryota; kingdom Metazoa; phylum Arthropoda; class Arachnida; order Araneae; family Nephilidae; genus Trichonephila; species Trichonephila clavata. Next base: position 41,793 of record BMAO01016789.1, read on the forward strand.
TAGTTTTAGTGTTGGAATTTCTAATATAAATTCAATTACAAAAAATCAAATGATACTGTGGTAAAGGAAGCTATATTTGCCATAGTTTTCGTTTTAAAGCTATTGTTTTCGAGATTTCAATTTCAATTACCTCCCCCCCCCCTTAATCATACTAAATATTTTTCTTATTGATCACACTAATGTGATATCTTTAATATCACAAACAGAAACCAGCAATATATTTCATAAATAACAATAAAAATAATTTAAATCAGCATTTAACCATGTATGACACCTGAGACAGCACCTCATCTTCTAACTACCACACCACACGAACGGAAGGACGTTTGAGCTCTCCACAGATTTAACGTGCATCGCTCCCTACATGGTGGGTCTTCAGTGGTGCTGGGCTTGAATTTTAAAATTGTGGAACCATTTGCCTGTGCATTAAATATTATATTTAAACACAGTTTCCAGAGTGAGGGTGAGGACCCTGTTCCACGTGTCACTCCACAGTACGTAACAAAAGTGTTTACGTAAAAAATTATTTTTAAAGATTGATTACGTATACACTTATATTACAATATTAAAAATTCATATGGCAGTTTTTAATAACTTGGCTAAATTTTTAAAATTTTAAGGGTACCAACACAGTATATACTTTAAAAGAATCAATTTTTTATCTGTAGTTTTTTTTTAATCTTGCATTTATTGAAGATATGAAACTTTATATGTGTGTGTGAAAATATAACTAATACAAAACAATAAAAAACTGATAAAACAAAAAAAAAATTCTTTTTTATAATTTCATTATATATATTCATGATGCAACGTATTTACATATATATTTACATTACCTAATTAGCAGTAATAGTTCATTGCGTCAATTTATTTAATCCAGCAAAAAGATGTATTTACAAGGTTTTTCCCTTTTTTTTTATTTCCTGTGCCTCCAAAATCGAAGCCGGGTTGCGTATCGGCATCGATCTGGGATACCTTGGATCTGTAAGTTCTGGCAATAAGCAACTAAAATAAAAAGGTTCCAACTTTTTTAACATTTTATCACGCCAAAAATCATTGTCCCTGAATATTTTTTCCATTTTACATCCTTTTTTTGTCCACATTACAAAAAAGCAGTATTCTTTTTCTGTTGCTTGCAATTGTCCCTGTACTTGGTAAAAGTAATCGTGATTTGTATTTACATGTATTTGGCCAAATCTATCAATTTTCCAAAAAAGAAATTTTTTCAAACTTATTGCTTGATTAGGAGTAATGTCTTGGCAAGAAGCGGGACATTTCACCTCCACAATTCCATCATCAACTAAACCATCAGGAGTGGCTGCTAAGTACTGCAGTTTTGGATGTATGAAAAGTCCGCAGGGACGAATTTTCAAACCCAAAGCGTTTTCTAAGCTTTTCAACGCCTCCCCTTCATGACTCTCTCCATATTCCATTGCTGAGGACCGGAAATGCGAATAAAGCTTTTTTTTAATTATTCCTTCACAACTCGTGTGGGGAAGTTTTTTACAAATTGCGCCGAAATCCGAAGCTGTCAGTCGCTTTCGGCGCTCTTCTTTCCATAAAGGACTTGTTCTTTGGTTTATAGTTTTCCTTTCGATATCTTTCATTTCTTCATCTGATAGACGAAGAGTAGAAAGAAGCCATTCTTTTTTTGGGAAAAAGTGCTCTCCGACAGATCTGGTTTTTGAGCACTAACACCATAATTTTTGTTGGATTTTTTGTCCAGGAAAAGGCTTTTCCTACACCGACGTCGTGAAGTCTTCCTCTTTCGCCTCAATATGTCGTTTTCTCTTTTTCTTTCGATTGATTTCACAAAATTTCCAGGACTTGTGTTATACATATTTTTATGCACACTAGACATAAAAGATCTGGCATTATGTGAAATCACAGCTCCACTACATCGAGCAAGATAACTTCCTCGTAAACAAAGATTTATTCTCTTCCCTCCAATAAATTTTGTCACGATGGAATTAAATTGCTCAACACAGTTATTATTTGCTGAAAATAGCAAACTTTTGCTGTTATCAGCCAAATTACTCACAACATGCATTACTTTGTACATGAGTCCAGATTCTAATAAATCTGGAATCCAGTTTTTTTCTTTTTTGTCATCATCGCAAAGACAATCAAGACATTTAGTGTGATCTCCAAATATATGGTATGGAGCATTTAAAATTTGTTTTTGGAGGATGGAGTAGTTGTTCAGATTCTTATTTTTTGCAATAGACGCAATTACTGAGAATATAAATTTTCTCAAACGAAGAATATTTTTTCCTAAACATTTTCTTAAAATGATTGGTCCTACTTTGCTGTCCTTTACTAGATCTTTTAATTTTAAGCAAAAATTTCTAAATAAGTGATTTTTACATTCTAATTTTTCAACCTGCAGTGCATCATAGGGCCTTGAATCTAAAATTGTCTTGTATACATTACTATCTCCATCTCCAATAATTTTAGTATATTTAATTCCATACATTGCAACACTATTCATAAATCCTTCTTGAATAATGTTTGCTTCCATGCTTGAGGAGCTACCGTGCCAATTTTTACTACAGCAATGCCTGCCAGCCTGTTCGTTCGCAGCTGCTGCTTTAGAGCAGACCATACAGTATCTGTTTCGGACACCCATGTATATAACTTTTTTTGTTCGAAATCCCACAATTGCAGCCTGAAATCACAAAAGAAAAATTGGATAAGTAACAAATTTTTTTCAAACACATGAGTTAGATAAATGGCAACGAATGAAACAAGCAAGAGATTCCTTGAAACTTACCGCTCCGGACAAAGATGAATAATTGTTCCTATATGATCGCTTTGCCCAACAACCATCCACAACAACTGTCAACGTAGGAAATCCATCTGGTCCTATTTCGCCAGCCTGAACTGCTAATTGCTTTTCTTCCATAGCTGCAGAGTACATTTCTCTTTCAGCAACTTTCTCCCAAGCTGTAGCAATGGTATTGTGTTCTTTTTGATATGTTTTAGAGCTTAGTGGAGGAATATCTAACGTAGATAAAAATTCTTCCAAATTTGCAAAACCTCCACCAATTTTCATAATACCAGACACAGCAGCAGTATTTACCGGCATTTTTTCGTTGTGCGGATCTTCAGTCCAAATTATTTCTTGAAAGTTGCACATTTCACATTTCATGCTTATGCCAGAATTCAAGCCTTTCCTCACTTCGGACATTACTTTCATATTTGAAAATGAACATTCAAAAGGACTATGATTGTTGATATTTTGAATTTGGTTCATGAAATATGAAATATTCACAATTCTTCTTCCATTCAATAAATGCGGTTCTGTTATACCCGAATTTGATGTACCAGGAAGGCATATTTTTGCACAAGTATTTGTACTCACAGGGGTGCATTCTTCATAGCGCATTCGCTTAGAATTCATTCTGAAAAAAAAACATTGATGAGTTATCTTGAATAATATATAAAACACATGTATAAATGAAAATGCAAAATGTAAATACTACTTTCCAGACAGAAATTAAAAAAAAAAATTATGCAATGTTATTTCTAAGTTGAATTTTCAGTGAAGGAAATTAAAACATCAGTAGCAATAGTAAAATTGATTGAAATGTATATGTTTTAAGAAGAAACTATTAATGTTACTAAAAATATTCTTAAAATTATGGAAAACTTTCTGATTTATTTTAAATCAACGTCATATAGATCAATGGTATTTCATCTTCGGAATATTTGAATCTTATTTAAAATGCGATGATCAATAAATCCATTCAGCATGTGGAAACTTTCACAATATTTGAAATGAACAGCGGAACAAGAATTTAGAAAAAATAAATACTCACTCTTTGTTCCAATTCCTCAAATTCTGTCCTGTATTCTTTTTTCGTTTAGCCGAAAGAAATAATTTTTTTTTTGAAGCTGCGACGATGATCCATTTTATTTAATAACTGAAATAAACTGTGCAAAATAAGTTTTAAAACAGTTGATATTCAAATAACTTAAACTTGGAAAAAAACACATGAATTTCAATTTTGGAGATATGTAAGAAAAGAATGCGAAAACTGATTCACTTTATCCTGACGATTCAAGTGCATTTAATGAATATTAATTGTTCATTTTAATTATTAATAAAATATAACTTTGAGAAAGGTGGAATAAAAAACAGAGGATAGCTTTTTGTACAAAACGTATTTGTAGCTATTTTCAAGCACAGACTCAAACTTTCCTAAGAATGATGTAATTGTAAATAGTATCTCTTGAATGCCAATAGATTCTTAGAAAACAAGACCCATTTGGGGGGGGGAGGGACATCTCTGTTACACAATCCACCGAAGAGTCATAAATTACCACCTTTCACCAAGGGAACGCAGGGAAAATTTCATGTATCCTTCCGCAAGAAGGCGGAGTTACAAGTTTACTTTCCCCTCATTCCAAATATGCAATGCTGACTTATTTAATTATTCGCAAATATAAATTAGTTTAAAATTTTAAAGTATATGCGTTTGAAAGAGCATAAAAAATAATGGATTTCCGCTGAAAAACTTTTTTTATCCGATAATTGAAAATATTTTTATGATCGTTTCAACGCACTAAATGTAAATTTTCAAGCTTTTAATAAATATTTAAAAATATTTAGAATTTTTTTAAAAAAATCGAAATCAAGAGAAAAATTAATTTTTTTTAATCTTTAGGATGCATTTTGTTTCATACAGTTAAAAGCAATACCTTAGACGTAAATTGAATTATAAGAAACTCCATAGGATTAACATTACACTCGGGTTTTCGTGGTGGCGTGTCACCGGGAGCCATTGAAAAATATACGCCCCCTCAACGCCACTTGGGGGTTGATTTTCATGAAACGCATTTTGAGGAGTATCTCTATTCTATGAGAGGAATTTGTTTACCAAATTTCAAGATTGTGCATCTAATACTTTAAAAATCGGAATAATAATTTATATCTCCCCTTAACCCCCCCCCCCGCAATACCCCTTGGGGTCATTTTTCCCAAAACCCATTTTGTAATGGATATTTACTCCATGAAAGAAACATGTCTACCAATTTTCAAGCAGGTTGGTCAAGTAGTTTAAAAACTTTATCTATTACGCCCCTTCCCGCAACGCCACTTAGGGGTTACTTTCCCAAAAACCATCTTGTATGTGATCTCTACTCTATGAAAGGAATCTATTTATCAAATTTAAAGACTGTGAGTCTAATAGTTTAAAAATGGAAATAATTATCTATAACGCCCCCTAAGCCCCCGCAATGTCAATTGGGGTCATTTTTCCCAAAACCCATTTTATAGTGGATATTTACTCCATGAAAGAAACATGCCTACCAATTTTCAAGCAGGTTGGTCAAGTAGTTTAAAAACGAAAATATTTATCTATTACGCCCCTTAACCCCCCCCCCCTTCCCGCAATGCCACTTAGGGGTTACTTCCCAAAAACCATCTTGTATCTGATCTCTACTCTATTAAAGGAATCTGTTTATCAAATTTAAAGACTGTGAGTCTAATAGTTTAAAAATGGAAATAATTATCTATAACGCCCCCTAAGCCGCCGCAATGTCACTGGGGGGTCGATTTTCACCAAACTCATTTTGTAGCTGATCTCTACTCTACGAAAGAAATCTGCTTACCCAATTTCAAGATTGTACGTTGAATAGTTTAAAAATGGAAACAATTACTTATAACGCCCCTCAACTCCCCGTAACGCCCCTTGCGGTTCGAATTTCACAAAATCCGTTCTTAGCGGATCTCTACTTCATGAAAGGAACATGTCTACCAAATTTCAAGTCTTTAAGTTGAATAGTTCCGGAGATATCGTGATTAGTCAGTCAGTCAGTGAGTCGCTTTTCTCTTTTATATATATAGATTTAAATGAAACTGAATTTAAATACATGTGAATGGAATAAAATAAGAAAACATAAGCATATTTAATAAACTTATAATTATTAGTGTCAATAATAAATATGCATAAATGTTTTTAAAATTATTCCTAATTTCATTACGAAGTTAATGTATATGTGTGATTTATTTATTTACATAAAAGATTCAAATGTTCAGATGAAAAACGCATTGAGGCTTAAATAAAAGAAAGAAAGAGGATGCTAGGTACGTAACCTTGAGTATTAAGAAGTAGGTTTTCATGATCGAATCGACTGATTTTAAACTTTCGTCAGATGTTAGTGACATTTGGTTTTGATTAGTTTTATTTTAAAATCTTTAAGTGGTATCGAGAGTTTCTGATAAACTATATTATTCTTAAAAGTTTATTTTATATAGTGTTTGATTTTCTTTAAGATGGTTTTTAGCTGCGTGAGCACAAATGTGTGGGGCCAGTGGCTTAACTGAGAACATTTGGGTCCCCTGCAAAGTCAGTTTTTGCTCCTCCACCAAGTTGGATTTTGCAATGGGTAGGTACTTGGCGGCAGTCTGGCTTTTGGCCCCAAGAACCCTGCCCCCCCCCGAGATGTGGGGGTGTACGTTACGCCCCTGTGAAGGGGCGTATAAGATTATTGCTCTGATGACTAGGAGTGTATCAACCGTATCAATGATACTGAGACCCCAAAATGCAAGCCACCGACATGTACCGACAAAAAAAAATGATAAAGTATTAAAAAGAACCCAAAAGGGCCCTCAAGTAATTTTTGAAACTAGGCCCACTGAAGACTAACTACGCCATTGATGATGACTTGCTTAAATAATAGAATTTTGTTAGGGAGGGAAAGACAGGGCGAAAGTTATATTAGTGCAGAAGCGTACACAGACTACTTTCAAGGGAGGGACGCTTTTTAACAAATTGTAGAAGAAAGCAACGATACAAAATCTTTATGCTAAAATTTATAAATCAGTTGTTCCATGGGAGGGGTTCAACAAAAGGAATTCCGAGCCTCCGTCAAGTGAGGAAGATGACACTTGAGCAGGCATCTCCTTCTTCTAACTTCCGCACCACATCAATAGAAGGACATTGAACCTCGACAGATTTAACATGCATCGGTCCCCTCTACACGGCAGGGCTTCAGTGACACCAGGGCTCGAACCAACGACTCTTCGGCTACGAGATCGGAACCCTTTCTATTAGATTACAGCGGCAACCTTGAATATTGACAGATTGCCTTGCTGAAGATATTTTTGTAATATTTTTAATAAAGAGTTTTTAAAAGAGTAGAAAAACTAATTTTATCAACAAAGTATACATACACAATGTTTCTTAAGTTTTCTTCCTTTAATTAGTGATATCTTGTACAAATGTCAGAGTAAATACGAGAAAAAAAAATTGAGGGGATTGTGTTCGTTGAGCTTCTCGACTTTTCCAGTAATATGAAATGTTGTTTTGAGTTTTCTTCTTATCTTGAGTTGAAAGTCACGGTATCTCTTATTTTATTTCCAAGCATCAGTAAGAGAATAAAAAAAAATTTCTCTTTTCCTTCATCAAATGAACTCAAGATGAGTCATTCGAATTGCGGGATTAAGGATTAAAATGAAAAGTAAGTTTATAATGAGTTTATAAGGGAAACTTAAAACACGAATTTTTTTAGCTATCTTAGGGTGCTGCGGAAGATCGTTGATGGTACTGTAAGAATCCGAGAAAAATAATTTAGTTAGTTTAAACATTTATCCATACATTTACCGGTAGTATTTAGAAAATTTTCAAGTATAAACTATACATTTTTATACAGGAGGAAGCCACAAGCGAGCCAATCACTCTGTAACATAAATGGCCTACTCTCAGACCCGGCTAGAGAAGTAGGGGGAAGTGAAAGACGACACGCCACTTTTCAACTATTTATTCAGCACACTAATTATCAACAGAAACAATTCAAGCATTCAAATAAGATGAGATGTTCCAATAAAGAGCAGTGGAGATTTAATTACGAGAGTCGCGATTTCTGAGAAGATTTCTATTAAATTGATCCTTCTTTTATGGATCAATCCACTACTCTAATATTTGATTTACAATTTAGCTATGGTGACCAATCTTCACTTAAATATTTTCAACTATTTTATGCCCGAAACGTGCTATCAATGCTTACAAATATCTGATTGGTAGATATCTTTCCTTATCATCAGTTTCTCTATATTTCAATCTATTCATCCCTAGATAGAAAACCTATACTATATATAACTGACCTAATCTGCATATCACGGTTTATTCTTCTAAAAGGGTTGGTAGTGAATGATAGCCTAAAGATTTTTCAAGAGGATTAGTTGAAGGACGCGTATAGATCCATCACAACTGCCTTTGAAGGATTAATTGAGAATCTTCTGAGGTCACTCTTTTTCAGCACTGTTTGTTTTTTGTCTTCAAAAACTCTCTTAAAAATCAACATTTAAATGGAAAAAAAAGGTGGAGTTTGTTACAACCGCGTTGTCAGAATTATGTCCGATGAAGAGAATTGTGTGAATTTTTACTTGGTTGTTTATGATTTCTAATGTGAAATAAAATGCTTCTAGGAATTTTACGAGACTATTAGGTCATTTTAGAGAATGTTTTTTATGTATCCAAAGAAGTCTCTTTATGGCGCTGGTGGGGGTGAATGAGAGACTTATAATCTCCAGCAAGGGATAGGATGTTCATTTTAAGATTGTCTGACACAAAGAAATATCACATGCCTAATATTATTGTTCACCTCACTTAAACTCTTACAACTTAGTCACATAGAAATCGGCAATTATGCATTTGAAAAAGGTTAATACTATTACTTATTTAGGAACGGAGATAAATAATAAAAAGGAGTTGACCCCAGAAATTATAAAAGAATCATTGCTGCAAATAGATGTTTAGAAACTAGAGAGAAGAGTTATTTAAAATCTAGCTTTCTCAAATTAAGAACTAAATTGTTTCTAAATAAAAGTCCTATAAGATTTGTCCTGACTTATGCATCAGAGGGTTGAGCATTGACTTTACACGGATGAGGAAACTTTGGGAATTTTCTAGAGAAAATCTTGCGTTACATTCTTGGTGGGGTCCAAGTGAATGGATCATGGAGAAAAGAACCTAATTTAGATCTCTATAAAGGTTACAAACAATCAGATATTATAAAATTTGTCAAATGACAGACTTAAATAAGTTGGTCATTTGGCTAGAAAGAATAAAGATCGTTTCCACAAGAAATTCTTTCTGGCAAAGACCATGGGAAATAGAATTCGGGGGAGACCCCGCTAATATGAATTGATTGTACAGAAAAAGATTAATATTTTTGAGGTCAAAAACTAGAAAACAGTAGCCAAAAACAGAGGTGCCTGCAGAAGCAGGGCCCCACTCAAGGCTGTTGAGCTATTGAAGAACAAGAATATTGTCACGTAGAAAGGAACAAGACGATGTTATTCAATACAAGATTTATTTTGTCGTAGTGTCTTACACGGGCAGCACCACAACTGAAGACCTATCCAGCTGCAGTACTTTTATAAACCTGGTGGAGAGTTCTAGAATAACCACCAAGGAAAGATTAACATAAATTCAATTTACATAACTTGTAAATATCCATAATAATAAATAACTAAAGTAGTGGTTAAATTTAACAAGCAAGTATCTGGGAGGCTCGAATCCGAGACGCCTGCATGGTAGTGCAGTGCTCGAACGATTCGGCCGCTCAGAGCGTATCAGTTTGTGACAATATATTGTTCGACAAATGTCTTCTCAAATCTGCATTTCAAAGTCCGACGTGAATCAAACTTCAAGCTAAACGCCTGGTTCTGGAAAACATCACAAAAACCGATGTCTACATTGTATGTTCTCTACTCCAGGTTAACCACTGGAGACAGTGAGTCACCGTGAGGGGAACACATCTGAAAAGCCTACGAGCATATAGCCCAATATGTCCCAAATGTCTATTCACGGGGTTTGTTTTGAGACTGTCGTACCTGTGTGTGACTGTAGAGAGGTGACAAGACAGGTCGGATGCTGTACTCCATCTGCTTCCTTTTGGAGTTACTGCCAAATATATCGGTCTTCATTCAGAATTTCACTCGAGGGTGATCTGTATTGTAACGTCTGCTGACGTTTTTACCATCTTGGAATCGTTGCCAAAGCCTAAAGATGATATTTTAGGTAATTCCAAAAGTTCCTACGATACTCCCATCTGAGTAAGCTGCGTTCCATGCTGCCGATAATTTTACAACGTAAAAAAACATCCTCATGCTTCCTCTGTGTCATAATTATTCAGTTATGCCACTGAGTGGCTTACAAAACGCTCGTGAAGAATTTATTATTTCTTTTGCCACATTTCTAATACACGCCTCTTTTACACTCTCGTCAATAGGACGAACTATCGTTGTCATCTGATGGTTTTCTCTGCATATTATTGTTGATGTTATGTATGATAATTATACTGGTGTAATTTTTAGTCCAGAGTTCAATTTCCTTGTGATTTTGAATTAATGGACATGAGTGTATTTTTTAACATCAGATCATTGATTTTTACAGAAAAACTTTTTAAAAAGTAGCCCCAAAAATGATAGAAACAGACAGAAAAATGATACGATTAATCAAAGCACAACTGGAAAATAACTCTGCTAGACAAATATCTACATCCATCTCACAATCTTAGAAAAAAAAACAGCTGTACTGAATTTTAGCTATATTTATATTTTTACATCATAAATATTTATGTTTTATAGTAACTATATACTTCACTGGAATCGGTGACAGGTCCCCACTTTTTATTTGGTGATTCCAATCCTCATCACACTATGTAAGGATTCAATCACAGTTCTATAGCAAAAATTTTGTTGATTATTTAATATATTCTTATGATATTATTTTAAATATTCGTACAACTGTTCCAACATATAAAAGTGTGATGGGCATATGTTTTCACTCATATACACCTCTGGCCATTAAAACAGCAACACTAGGAAGGAATGATATTACGAACGTCAAAATTACAGGAAAGGAAGCAGAGTTTGTGAGATACGCAAATGAGATTAGTATTTCAGCGCAGTTAAATTACGCAGGAGGGAGAAACAACATCTGAAACACTGCATAAAAGAAAAGTTGAGTAGTGGATTTCTCATTTGGAAAGCGTTTTATAAGGTTGGAGTTTGCACGTGTTATGCCTCGAAAAAGAAGGAAAAAATGCTTACAAGTGTTGGAATTTGATAGAGGCAGGATGCTTACTTATCGAGAGTATGGATTATTGTTCCGGAAAATTGCCTGTCACACTGATCAAAATCCAACCACTACCGTTCGAATCTAAAATCAATGGGTTCCTGACGGTCATACGTAACGGCATGCAGGATCTGTACGACCTCCCACAATTAACCCCTGAGAGAACAGACATGTTGTGCGGTCGATCCCGCAAAACCATACAACCACATCACGGACCATTAGTCAGGAAATGGACATAATTGCAACGCACCCAGAGTCTGCTCGTGGACCACTCGTCGCAATGATGTTCGCAAGGAGCGTGTGTGATGGATCTATACGCGGCTCTACTAACCCCTTGGGAGTCTTTAAGGGTAATAATTATTTCAACTAACTTTCACTGAAGGTAAGAAAACGTAATTATGCAAATTAAGTTTATTATATAAATTCTGTATTCACGAGTTTTGAGAGTTAGTGAAGTGAAAATATAAGATTGTTAAATTGAGAATTGAAGATTATCAAGCGAGGATCGCTCGGATGCGAGGTGATAAAGTCGACCGTTAGTGTACAAGGCCTCAGCTATAGGCTTTTGGAAGTACAAGAGTTCAGGTAAGGTGCTTCTTATTTAAAGAGAAATTAGAGACTAAATTGTTATAGCGCGTCCGAATTAGAAACGAGCTAGTATAAGTTATCGTAGAAAATAGTTGAATGTCGGTAAATAGTATCCCCATGCTAACTGGTCTCACCTTCACGCTCTAAATATTGATCAAAACTATCTTAATTGGATTATTATTGTGTTTGTGTTGATTATTGTGACAAATAAACGATTTTAGTGAATCGTGTCCTCTGATCAATTAGTTGCTCCTACACTTCTAGCCGGGTCCGAGAGTAAACAAAGGGGATTAGAGGGAAGTAGGAATAGTCCCCCATTACACGTGGACTATCAGCACGGTGGCCATTACTTCGTCTTCCCTTGATAACGCAGCAAGGATAGAGAGGCGTCTCTGGTGCGACGAATAACAAAACTGGTTGCAGGAGTGGCATATTGTCGTCTTTTCAGACGAGGCTCGGTCCTGAGTGCAGTATTCTAATGTCGATATACGTGCTAGGTTACCGACATTGGTTTGGATTAGTTGCATTTTGAAATACTTATGTATGTGAGAATGATAACGTGGCCCTTTTCAGCAAAATGAGGGATTTTGGCAACGGACCTCGCAATTCTGAGCCTCGGTCAAGTGACGAAGACGATACCTGATCTTATACATCCCTCTCCAAACTACCACACTACGCCAAAGGGAAGATTGTGAGTTCGACACATTTAACGTGCATCAGGTCCCTCTACACGGCTGATCTTCAGTGGCCTGTGTGGCATCTATGTTGCCTTACGCGTGAGCAGCTGAACTACTCATCTTGTAAACATTTTGGCACTCAGTATTTGTATTGGACTTTTGGAAGACGAGCGAAAAAAGTTTATTGCTATTTGGATTTAATGAGAATAATCCTTCTTTTCAGTTTATTTGTTCACCTAAAGTCTATAAATCATATTTTAAGGGTAGAGGAATCTGAGCATCAAGCATTAAAGAAAGTTTTAAGTTTAATATATTGTTTTTTCTAAGTGTTGATGTATATATAAGCAACAGACGTTTATGAACTATATCCAAGTTATTCTGAAAAAGATAACTTTTCTATCATCGTAGAATTCGCAGCACTTCATAAGATTAGGAATTTAAGAAAATAAAAAACTGATTTCCAATTTATGACGAAACATGCAACCAGAAAATAACACTAGATCTATCCGACGCTGACTCTAAAATAATTTTAAATACGTAACATTCAGAAAATACATGCACTCAACGGATCATTAGCACTATGGCATAGAACAGCACTTATTCTACAGATTCAAAATATTTTTCTGAAAGAAAAAAAAAGTCTATTATTCGCGAAATTCCTTCTTAACTATTGATAAAATACAAACAACATTCGAGAAAACCCAGATTTCATATCAAAAAGGCAAAGAAAATCCATTCAGATAGGTTATGCAATTCAACGTTTATATAATATTCTGGAAAAAGAATTGCAATCAGAGTAAAATATAGAAGCGTGCCTTTCTTGATAAACAATCTCATGTGAATGTCATTCCAAGATATTTTGACATCATAATTCTACTTTTTATTGTTTGAACGATTAATATTTTTCTGCGAGGAGCTCACGATTTATTGTTGAGAAGTTATTATTTTTTTCTTCTTATTTTATTAACAGCAGTGCTTTTCAAACTTTCAAAATTTACGACCCAATTTTCAATCATAATTTTCATCTCTCTCTCACCCCCTCTCATACAATAACAATGTATTGAATGCAATAAATGTGCACTTTAACGTAAAGCTGCAATACGACTTTAATTAGAAACCATACAAATTTTCAAGAGAAGTATTATTATTTTATATTTACAAGCCCTTGGGAGGCACTAGGAATTATTAAGCATGTTTTTAATTTAGTTTTGATAAATTAATTACCAAAAACATTGTGCAGTACGGATACATTTATAAGCATATTATATCAGTGTAAATGTGTATTGATTTTTTTTTTGTCAGAATGTATTTTGTTTTGTCCCTTTCAATAAATTAATACGAATTTTGAAACTTTTATTTTTGACTTTTGAATATGCTCCCGCCCCGTAAGGATATCACGACCCCCTAAAGGGAAACGCCCACATTTTGAGAAATGATAATTTCCAGGATTCTCGGAATAGTGGCGTTTTCAAGAGTGGGTTTGGAGTCTCAAATGCCTCCTCCACGCAAAGTTAACGTGTTTCTTAGAGAATATAATTTCCCCTCTCCTCTCTAAAAAAAAAAAGTCTGTACACGCGCACAGCTGCTTCGTAAAATGAAATGCTACAAATTCGATTGTTATTTTTTGTGAGAGATAATTTTCACTGTCTCGTGATCCGGGAGATTAGCTTTATGATTAACCATTTTGAAAATTGGTCCAGTTTCACGAGTTATACAAACAATGTTCTCTCTCGCAAGGCATTTCCGTAATACAAAATAATATCAGTACTAAAAACAAGAACAGAGGAAGATAACGTTATAAAATGTTTCAAGTGAAAAGGTGTCGGATAACGAATAAGGGGAAGACACTCCAAAATAGATTCCGATTACACATTCGAAGCAAAAAAACTATTACTCCCTGTTCGGTAATCATAGATCTTTACTGCTGCATGTAGTCTCTTTCTCTCTTTCAGGGTCAGATTGTATACGATGATTATATTTAAAGTTAAAATTTCAAAACTCAATAATAAAAGAACCACTGATCAGAATGACGTCAAATTCGAATGGACTATTATTGAAGAAGGGGAAGGAGGAAGTGTATGGCATAAGAAAAAAAAGTAATTCCAAATTTTAGCAACAGATGGCGCTGTAAGCATTATAGTTTAAAAGGGTTCGATTAGAAATGGCAATGAATCATAAAACAACAGCTGTGTAAGTTACACGTAAAACCAAGTGTACTGATCAGTATGCATGACAGTTCAGGTGTGATACTGTTTTTTATGCAAGCACACCCACCACAACAAAGTTATATTGCATCGGATGGGGGGAAAAAAATCGGTTTTTAACTGTCCCTAGGTCAAAAACCGCATAAAAGGCGTACGTCAAATCGGTTTTAAACTGTCCTGAGGCCAAAAACCCCATAAAAAGCGTTTACCAAATCAGTTTTTAAATTTCGCGAGACAGGCACAAAACGTTCAACATGTCTACAACAAGTTTAAATCGAGAAACAGCATTTTCTACTACTGATCGAAGGCTCCGGGGTCTCGTTCAGAATGTGTTGCGTAATGCATGACTTCAATTCAGCTAAGTGTACAATTGGAGCACTGAACACATCTTTCAGATACCCCCCCCCCTTCTCCAGCCAGAAGTCACACACATTAAGATCAGAGGAGCGGGGCGGCTAGGCTGTAGGAAAATGGCGGCTGATAGCTTTAACATTTCAGCAGCTGCTACACTGGATTTGCAATATGTGGAGGAGTATCACATCTTGCATAAAAATGATCCCATCCACACAACTACACTGTTGAATATCTGGGGGGAATGGCGTAATTGTGCAAAAGACACTCATAGCGTTAACCGGTGACAGTAACGGTAACAGGACCAAAAGCAACCGTTTACTCGAAAAAGTTTAGCCTTATGATAAATGATGCCGTAAACCGGCACCACACAGTGGCCTTTGCAGGATGAATTGGTACTGGTTGAGTTGCGAGTGGATTCTCTGTTGCCTATATTCGGCAATTCTGTGTATTGACATACCATGTCAGATTGAAATGGACTTCGTCTAACCACAACATTTTCCACAACTAATTTGTATGGATAGCCATGTAGGATGTTTCGTAAAATTTTATGCACAGGGATCACAGGCCTGTACAGTGCTCGGGCGATTACCCGAGCACTGCACGGTTGCCAACCATCGCTAGACTCCTCCTGTACTTCTGTGGCCACTTCTTCAATTACCGTCGAATTAACTATTTTCCTTCCTCAACCAGATTGCACATAAAAAGAACCTGTCACATCAAATTTTTGAATCATTTTCTCCAGATTCTGAGCAGTCATCGGACCAACACCATTTTTCATACCCTTGAGTGTCCAGAACTTCTGCAGAGCTATTGGTGCACGGTGCATTATTCTTGTAAAATGCTTTACTAGCGGAACACGGGTCTTCAATGAGACAGTCATGGTAAAACTCTTAGACATGAAATGAGGAAAGGTCGTGTACCCGGCGTTTTAAAACAATTGAAATGAGTCGGGCACACATGGCAGGTATTTTAATTTAGATATTCTAACGCTTACAGCTCGGTTTAAATTTGACGTCATTCTGATCAGTGGCTCTTTTTCATAGCGTTTTGAAACTTTTATTATAATCACCTGGTACTTTCAGTTCCAAAACCTTATCAGACAAAACTAAAATTTCATTTTACCACCTATGGACTATAGGTTTTTCCAAAACCTTTGAAATTCTTTTAGTCAACATCATTGCTTTTTGAAGTGAAAACTTCTTTAGCGGCGTTGGGCACTTTTTGGTAGGGGAAAATCTTATGGGTTCGCGCCACCGACATGCTCTGACTGGCGCACGCGCAGTGTGCTGTTCGCCTTAGACACTTTTTGGATGGGTGAAATCTCGTGCGTTCGCGTCACCGACATGCTTATATTAGTGTATCTGTAGCTATACAGCTGACGTATAGTGCTGCGTATATCTTATAAGTGAAATTGAATGGATTTAGTGAAAAGTTCAATGTGTATATACTGTGCATTGCTCGTTGTGATTCCGAGAATGGGTAATACATATTAATGGTTGCCGTTTATATTTCGCCTGGAAAATCTATGAGACAGATACAACCATTTTTATTCGAAAATTTGATGATTTATACAAAAGAAGGTTCTGAAGTACTCGAAAAATGATTTGGGGAAAAATATCATAGTGTACCGATGATTTTAAGTGGAGACTTCAATATTAACTTTGCAGATGATAAAAATCTACCACTAATTGAAATTCTGAATGAAACACTTAATTTAAATATGTTCAATGATCGAAAACTCAGTACTACAAAATATAAAACGACGATTGATGCGGTCTTTACGCGGTATTTTGATAAATTTGAATCGAACATTTTCCTTTCTTACTTTAGTTAGTATAAGCCTATTGTATCTTTTTTAGAACAAAATGAAATAATTGAAAGTACAAAAAGTCTAAGTATTGTTGAAATTAATGATGACAATGATATAAACAATTAAAATAATGTTAAAAATCAAGTAAATTGAAATTTAAGTAAATACAAATACTATCCATAAATAATATGATTGTATATTAATTGTTATTTCAATTGAATTGTATTTATATTTTGTCATGATCTACAGTACAGCCCGTAACATATTTGAATAATAAAAAAACCATATAAACATGCATTTAGTTGTTGCTCGGAGTGTCAATAGATGTGAAAACCAGACTGATGTTGATAATTTTAATTCAAACATTATGAAATTTCAAATTTTAATACTAAAAGTTCTAAGTTTTCACTTCTATCGGCAGTCTCTATAACTGCCAATTTTTTTGTTTGTTTATTAAACTAACCCGCCCTTCTCCTCACCACTTTGGAACTGTACTTCCTTTGAGGGGGGGGGTAAAACATATTTAACACATAAGGTTATATCTCAGTGGTGGCAAGCCTATGACCCGTAGGTCAGGAAGTGACCCACGCAAAATCAAACAAAGATGGCCTCCAATCCAGCTGCCTAGATCACAGCCCCTTCAGTCACATCTACCTACAAAAAAAGCAATTCCCTCCCGTTTTCACCTGAGAAAAAATTCTCTATCGCAATTACACTTCCGAGAAAAGTAACAAAGGTCAAGCATGACTTTTTGAAAAAAATGAATTTTTGTTATATAATAAAATGATAATAAAAAAAAAAATCCAGTGACAATGTACTGTATTTTTCTCAGAAAATTCCCCTCTAAGTACAAACATCTAATTTATGAGAATTTTTTTAAAATGAGCTTTGTGTAATTGATTTTGTATCAAATCGCTGCACCTAAATATGATTTATGACATTCGTCTAAAATTAATTGCATTATAGAAAGAGAATGTACTATAAAATAGTTTGCAGTGTTTAATTAACAGTCTTAGCTTACGTTTCTAGCATCCCCCCCCCACATTGTTATCTTTTTATTATTAAAATATTTTTATCTACCTATCTACATGTGTGTGTGAGGATATAAAATTTACTTTTTTTTTATTATAATTGTATTCTAAACATAAATATTTTTAACTGTAGCTGTATTCTATTTCGAAGGCTTTGAAGATAAAAATAAGTGCTATATACAATTTCAGACTATATGATACAATGTTTGATAAATATGACATCGCTGAAAAGAATAAAACGACCGTGTGAATAATTTATAACAAAATAATCATTTCATGCACGTACAATGTTTTTTTTTTTATCTCTAGTGGGGTTGAGGAGTGGTATTTCTACCTTTGGGCAGACCTAGTATATTCCCCAGGAGCTGGTATTACTTTTTAGTGCGGCACCGTATAGGCGATACCAATTGCCGCAAGTAATTTTGACACCCAGTCTCAAAATTACTTGCGTCTTCTTACAAATTTCCCTCTGCCGATGTAAAATTTGTATTTAGGAATTTAATTTTGCCGAGAGTATAAAAACCAAATGGACACTCAGGGGATTTTTTACTTGCCGCATAATCATACGACTTGGACGCTAGCGATTTTCAGCAACATGAAAATCCATCGACTTGGGCCGGAGTCGAACCCGCAACCTTGGATGCAGAAGGCTAACGACAAACCAACTACACCACCCAGTCGGCACACTTACAATGTAATAAAAGGCATACTAAAAAGTTGATTTCTCAATATTTAAAAAAGTTTCATGATAAAAAAAAATTTAAATTGCCCAATGCCTTGCTATCTCCAAACCTCTATCAGTAGGAGAGTTTGTAAAAATGCGTTTTTAAAATTTAATGCTTCTTTATTTATAGATTTTAAAGAAAAAAAATTGATTAAATGTATTATAAATAAACTACAATTTAATTAATCATCGATTAACAGAATAAGAAAGAAACATTTATTTGAAAATACATTTATATATTATAATAACTAGCATTAGAGCCTAAGTTACTAGTTCACGGGCTCTCCAATACTTATTAACAATTTCACCCAACTATAATGGGCAACACAATTGTTCAAATATTCCCGGATCATATAGACTCTGGTAGGAATCACACAAACCACAGTTTAGAGAGTCCTTTACTCCAGTATGCAGCCGTGGTTACGCAAATAGTCACGTCCAGTCAGACCTTTTAAAGAGAGCTACCACTTTCGTTCTTAGTAGACTGGGGACAAATTTGCCTAGAATCTTCCCTCTCTTATCCATAGCGCGTTGGATAATATCTTGTTTAAGTAGCTTCTTGAGTCAGATTGATAGAAAATGTAATCATATGAAAAAAAAGTTGTTAAATGCGTTGCTCTATGAAATTTTTTTATTCTAGACCCTTTAAATGTCACGGGCACTTAAGGGGTTAAGAATAAAACAGCAGCAGTATGCGTATACACGTACACAATAAGCAGTACGTGTATACACGTACTGCTTAGTTTGTGCGTTTAGTGCTCCGGACATGTATACTCGTCCTTCCAAAGGAAGATTTTTTACATTGTACTGCCGGGGTTTTAAACTAGTCCTACGGCTTTGGAACACATTAAAACTACATTGACAACGTTTGCAAAGAAATTACTTATATATATTTCGGAGAAGAGGCGTGGAAATAATTTGAAAGGGAATATTCCAAGAACAGTGAACTTCATACCAAAGCAGTGTTTCTCTTGCTTTCCGTTTGCTTTTCCTATCCTTCATTTGCTCTCATTTTCGCTTACTGCAGGGGAGGGCAGACTTTTCCAGGGTGCGTTCTACTTCTAATATTTTCAAGGAGTTGCGGTCTACCCAGTGTCAGTGGCACACATAAGGGCGGGGGAGGATCCACGGGTCTGGACCCTCCCTCAGAACCCTTCATTTTTTTCCGATTCATTATAGTCCCATGTATATAGTATGTAAAATGTAATTAAGTATTTGACATTAGTAATATTTTTATTTATTAATGTTAATTATTTATTCAGTAATTTATTTTTTGCTGTTTTGTGTTCCCGACAATCGACAAAATAAAAAAAAATATGTTTGACTGCGTATTGGGGTATGATACGAGAATGGTTGAACTTCAACACCCTTCCCTTAAAAAATTCGTGTGTACGCTACTGCCCAATGCTATACGTGTGGTGCTATAAGGGGAAAAGGTTATTATTATAACTAAATAATAAGTCCGGAACATGTACTTTTTTTATATATACCTTCAGAACTAAAATTAAAAAAAACACCTTTTAAAACCACGTTTAAAGTAAAACGCAAGATATAAACTTAATAATAATAGCCTCAAATATAATTATATCGAATGATACATTTATTGTGAAACAATTCAAAATACATTAAAAAAACATAACATTTTTATATAAAGTTAATTTTTGTTGATATTCTCTGTAGAAGGATTAGTCACTCAATCTTGAATTTTCTGTATATAATGACTAACTGGTAAAATTTTTAGGCGGTCACCCCAAAAATGTTTTGGCGGCCCACCGGTCGATCGCGATCGACGTAATGCCCTGCCCGGCTGTATGTGATAGTGTGTTTCTGAGAGGAAAAACATTTGCCGTGAATTTTGCCATCAATGCAGTGGATGTGATGATGTTTATGTGCTTAACCCCGCTTCAGATTATATCACGCAGCACATAAGTTATAACTTTTTTTTTGTATTATTATATTGTAACTCTAGACATTAAATTTTGTATTTCCATTTTCTTATTTTATCCTTTTCTTTTATTCCTTTTATAAAGTAAAAGTAATTAATTTTTGGGTTAAAAAACAAGCTTGCGCCTCCCCCCAATAAACCGCAAACCGTAGCTTTCCCTCTGCAGTTAAGGGGTTAATGCGTCAACTTTTTTGCTGCCCAAAATTCCGCAATGCGCAGAAATCCATTGGAAAGAAATTTTATCTGCAAGTGCCTTATGATTTACTTCGATTACTTAAATGTTTTATCTGTTTATTTATATTAAATAAAATAATTAAATTAATATATTCAAATATTTTAACTATATATTCTTTCTTTGCTCACCTATTGGCGTTTTTTAAATGTATTTCGCATGTAACTAAACCCTTCCCAAACTTATCTTTTCCCACTATGTTTCATAAAAGCTAAAAGGGGTTGGACGCTCTTACTCTGCAGAGATCCCCTCACCGAACACATTATACATTATTTTTTGATGAAATCAATGCATTTCGATTGTGATAAATTCGTAGGAGTCATTCAGATTGCAGCTTTCCTTTTCAATTGTGTGAGCAATTTCTTTACTTTTCTTTCTGAGAAGCCCCCAAGATATATCTTGTTAATAAATAAATTTGGAAGGCTGATTCAGAAGAAAATCATACCACTGTGTAATGCCGGACGGTTCCTGCTTCCATCTGAAACCCATTGTCTACCCGCAGACCCGGCTAGGTGTGTGAGAGAAACTGAATAATCAACAGACATGATTTCACACTAACTAGTTTATTCTTAACAAAAAATCAATCAGACACAATAACAATCTAATTAAGATAAGCAATCAGATAGTAAAGCGCGGAGGTGAGATTCAATAACACGGGGATACTACTACGGACCCTCAACCGAATCCATGATAGCTTAAACACGCTCAATATAAACTACGCCGCACACTAATAAGCTAACTTCTAATTAAACAAGGCTCACGATAACTGTACTTTCATGAAGCAAATTCTACACTTGAATCTTGCATGATATCTTTATCTGGATTTAATCACTGTCGTTGGATCCACTCTCCGTAATCCTCTTCATGGACAAACTATAAAATCTCTTAATAATTCCACGATCCTTCAATTTTCAACTAACAAACTAACTCACTTGCCAACTCTTTTCCAAATCTTTGCTAACTCCTACTTGCCAACTCCTCAAATTCGCGAAAACAGAATTTATATAATGTACTTCATTTGCAAAATCACGCTTTCTTACTCGGCGAAAGTTGATTGAAATAAAATATTTCTCCCCAGAACAATAACCAAGGTATTAGTAGAGTCGTGGATAGATCCGTCACAACTGCTGATTTTATCTCTCTCTCTCTCTTTTTTATCCCTTTTCTTTTTTAATAAACTCCTACATAGATCTGGACAATGAGTATTTTGCCTTCCTGAAATATCCAGTTAGTAACACTTAGTCCATACGTATAGAAGTGATACTGATAGCATTACTTGATAAGGTACTTTCGTATACTGGCCTCCGAAAGTTTAGTACAACGCAATTTTCGAAGCTTTCCATTAAAAAAAACGGCAGCAACAATAAATTTCATTGTTTATATGAATGGCAATTATGTTTTTTAAGAAACTTGTTTGAAAAAAAAAACGAGTCATAACTCTTATTTTAAAGAAACGGATATTAAAGTAGAAATAAGACAAAATGTAGCTTCATGTGTATGCTATGAGTATGATTGTTGATCTTCAAAAGTTGTTGGTAATTTCGTTTGACAATATCCAGGAGAGTTTAGAAATTTCGTGGAGGAATTATTTAATCGATTCATTTAGTTGGAAGGCATTGGAATGGATGAAAAAGGGCCTAGTTGATGCTTCTAAAGCGTCTCAACCTTGCACCCAGTGTGATCCAACGACTGAAGGATCAATTGGAGTGTGAATATGCATCTAGAAGACATGTGTGTCCCAGGTCAATCATAAGTTACAACACCTGCGGAAGACTGTTTCTAGCTCTTTTCAGACTGAATGAGAAGAAGCACTACGATGAATCATCTCGGTGCAGATCATTTTGTCGTATCAGAAACAAGAATCTTCTCTACAATGTAGACAAAACGCTTTCACGATGTAAGTCTAAGCAAAACGACCAGTTATGTGTGCTCTCCAAGCCATCGACAGAAATGTGGTGTTCCTTTATATTGGGCAGAAGAATGCGTTTCCTGGGTCAGACAGCAATAAACTTCTGAACTCTTCACCTAGGGTTCCAGGCTTATATTAAAGAGCGATTAACAGTGGATCTAGGGGAATCAACGAACCAGATACAAACAATTCAACAATGTTGAAAGACACAATAGCAGAGGTGATGGAATCATGGTTTGGGCTGGATATCTCTCGATGGTCACACTGACTTGCATGTGATCAATGAAGGAATTCTGAGTGGATATCGGGGTGAGATCCTTGAGCGATTTATTCCCCCATACATCACTGCTACTAGTAATAAATTCATTCTGATGGATGATAATGCACGAAATCCCCGAGCTGTTCTTGTTGAGGATTATCTGTCCATGGAAGAGTTATTTCTGGACAAAGATCAGTGGTCAAACTTCTCGACTCATGGAACCCTTAAAACTGTAAAATGTTTTCCGCAGTGTTGGATAAAACGATATGGAGACCCCTAGGCAGTCCAGTTCTCGGGGCCCTGTAGTCTAATAATCTTATTACACAACATTTTAGCAATATATTTCATTGCACAAATAAAATAACAGATAATCAGCGAATTAAAAAATATGTAACTAAACACTAATTATTTATTAGAATCTGTAATAAAAACTAATTCTTGCAGCAAAAAATAGCTAAATATTTGGTTTTATTTTTATTTTTGGGACCCCTAAAAAGAGTGGAGCCCATAGGCAATCACCTACTCCACCTAATGAGTAATTCGGCACTGGTTTTCGGGGAATCCCATTCCACACTTAGAAGAATATATCTTAAAATAATATTTAAAGTATATAGATAAACATATTTTTGATGTTATATGAAAAGACAATTTTAAAAATTTTATTTCTTATTAGAAAATTTTATGATGTAATGTTAATGTTATTTATTCATTGATAATATTAATTTGTGATCCAAATGTCACCTGCACATGCATTATATTTAGTAACTGAGAAATGTGTTCACATTTTTTACACAAACTGTCGGCCCTTCGAAATTATGTGCAGTAGCATTTCATATTCCGCGTTTAATTCGTTTTTATATTTTGTTTTTGTAGCCACTCGTGTTGAGAAATATTTTTCACTTACTAAATACATTTTTGTGAATGGCATTAAAATGTTCACAGCTATGTGAGAAATTTGCAAGAATTGGCAACCTAAAATTTTGGTGTTCTAGTTTAAATTTAAATTTTAGCATTGAATCTGTTGATATGTCGATAAATTGTGTGTTCCATCTTCTTCATTATAGGTGTTTTTTCCCCCACAAATGTAAAAGGTTTCAGAATATTACACTAACTAGTATAAAATTACTTTGTGGAACTCGGGATAGCAAACAATAGTATATTCATAATCTAATAATCTAATATCTTGTTGAAATTTTCAATCGTTGATAAAATACTTTGTATTCATTTATTCAAAGTAGGAATTGACTTAAAATTTGTTTTATATTACTTGTTTCCCTTGAAAATGAAATTAATCTAACAGGAAATTGCTCTCAAACTTATCGGACGAAAACCTGCAGCATCAATTACGATGTACAAATATATGCATTGAGATCTATTGCAAAATAAATTTAAATAATATTATTTGATTCATTGCATTTTCATTATTATAATATCTATGTTTGTATACATATAAAAATAATGAAAACAATAATAATTCGTTCTGTTTTAAATTTTTACTCCAATAAATGCTTGTAATAAATCCAAATCTATCATAGAGATATATATTTTTTTTGTGGCCCGCTGAATTGTAATGTTTTTCCGAAGTGACCTGCAAGGTCATTTGGGTTGGCCATCCCTGTTCTACGCAAAACCCCATCAGAAGACTTTTCAAGTATCACCAAAAGAGAGAGGACTCCCTTCCCCTCACACTCTGCAGTTTCTTCAGCTCTTTTCTGTTTTATTACAGAGCAATAAAAGTTTCCCACCCTCTCCTCCCCCTCTTTTTGTACCTTTCTCTTCTTTATTAGAGACTTCGGACCAATGTTTGTTGTGAACTAATGAAAACACCGTTTACATATTTAGAAAATTAATTTTTTAAAAGCAAGTGTTTTTAAAAGATTATTCAGTGGATTATCATTTTGTGAATACTTTATTTTCTAATTTAAAAATAAACTAGACCGAATCAATATTTTAACTATAGTACTAAAAGAATTTTATAAAAATTTTACTACTTAAATATGTTATTTACATATTTAACTAAAATGGATATATTCCGAATTAACTTTAATTCTGACTTTGATATGTGTAAAATGTATTGCGCAAAGAAACCGCAGCATCTATTATATTAAAAATTTAGTCAGACTTGACCAGGGAATTGAAAATGTTCAATAATAGAAAATACCAGTCAGTGTCGGTTTATCCATTGGGCACTTGGGGCGGGCGCCCTGGGCCGGGAAGGGCCCGGATAGGCTGGACTTAAATAGGTTTTCTAGTTATAAATTAGGCTTCTCCAGTGCCAAGAGTATCTGTAGATCTTCTACTCCCAGGCATCGAAATGAGCTTAAACCGGCACTGCAGACAGTAATTTTGAACCATGGTCAAGTGACGAGGAACGACACCTGAGCTAGCATCCCCTCTCCTAACTAACACATCGCACCAACAGGAGAGCATTTAAGCTTTCGACAGATTTATAAATAGAACTACAAACAGAGTACAAAGCCGCCCATCCGGTATAGTGGTCAGTGAAGCTGACTGCGGTGCCGTAGGGACTGGGTTCGAATCCCGGAGAAGTCATGGATGTTTGTGTTGTAATCCTTTCTTCTGTCTGTGTTGTATGCCTCCGTGTTATACATTGCGTGGTGCACGGGGCTTATAAATGTTAAACAAAAGAAACAGAGTACAAATTGAAGTTTAATGATGAAATGAGCTTTTTATAACATTTATAATCTCCTTTTCGATTGTTTATTGTGACTTGGGTAACCTTGAGAGCCCCAGGGTTCCGTGAAACACAGTTTTAAGACCACTGCACTATATGAATGCTGAGGAGAACGAAACAGAAGAAAAGGTAGATATACAGTAGTGAAAAATTAAGTTTCATGTTTCAATCTGTTGTATTAAAAGTGGACTAACAGTATGAAGCAATTTTACTCTTATCGAATAAATATAGTATCATAAAAAATTATATGTTGTATTTTCCAGAATTAAGCTAGCATATAATTTACAAATAAATCTTCATAATTTGCTATGAATTCCATGTAAAAATAAATTCTATGTAATTCTATGTGAGTATGGTGTCTTTTGGGGAGAATTTTGTTTTTATTCTTTTATCCCCTTCTCTGACAAAAAAATAATATTCCTAACATGTGTCAAAAATTTCCTATCTTATTAGTTTTGGAAGATGCATAACAATCATCAATCAAAAAAAGTATCAAAATAGTAAAAAATGTCAGTTTCTTTTTTCACTGATATATAAAACATTTCTTGTCGAATAATTCTTATTTATTCACCGATTCTACAAAGTAAAAAGTAAATTTCTTTGATATGCATTTTATCAGTGGCGGCGTTAGACGTTGGCAACCGCCTCGCAAAGTTTTTAATTATTTATAATTATTTAAATTAAATTAAAATTTTTAATTATAAAAACATTCTATTTGTGTAATTTTTGTCATCATTTGATTAGCAATAAATCTCGTTTACTCATACATTAGTTTAACTATAATTCGGCTTATGTAATTTAACGTTTTCTTGACTGGGAAAAAAGGAGGTCTCGCGAACCCTAATTTCGCCGACGTCCACGCATGGTCTAGCGCCGCCACTGCATTTTATCTCGCCTTTTTCTAAAAAAATAAGTATGAAAGGACTATTGTTTTAAATACGGAATCGAAAATTTTATCTATGTTAAATAATGATTGGTTCTTACATGTTCCTAATAATATGCACTTTTATATAATTTATAAATAGCAATAACATCCATGTGAGTTGATAAGTTGTGAAATAAGTCGTATAAGAAGTATAAAGGTTCCTACTCTAAATTTCAAAAGTGACTAAGATGAGCAACGTATTTTACTTCGATCAGAATGATTATTCAACACCATCCAATTAGAAGACCTCAAAAATCACGGAAAGTTGAGACCCCCCCCCCCTCACACATCTCCCTACGGCCTCTTCCCCTCTTATCTGTTTCAGTACCCCCACAGCAATAAAAGTTTCCTTTTTCTCCCCTTTTTTGTACTTTTCTTTCCTAAAGACATCCGACCAACAAGTGTTTTCTGGTCCCATCCGAAGTGAAATTCCCATCAGATATTGACATCATGACATGACGAGTTGCCTTTGGAAGGATGCTAAACGGTTTTTTGGATAATAAAGCTGCAATTAAACAAAGTAATTTATCACACAGTAATTATACTGAGTAACAGATTGTTTTAAAACAATAATTTATGGTAAAATAGCTTTGTAATAATTAGATTGACATAAGTTTTCTAGTGGATAGAAACATCCCCTCCTCCAAGGTGTAAAAAGCTCATAACTGATTATGAACTTTTCTGAGCAAATGATTAATGGAAAAGTTAAGAAATGTAAAACTTTTTAACATTTGAAAATCGAGCAATTCGATTCGCAATTGCGAGATTAAAAAAGCAAATATTATTAATTATTCCAATTACATTTTCACTTCGTTTATAAAATAAATCATTCATTTTAAAAGTCTTCCAAAATTAAAAATTATATATATTTGATGAAAAAAATGAAAACACCGTTTAAATATTTAGAAAATTAAGTTTTAATTTTTTAAAAACTAATTTTTTTAAAGTTTATTCAGCAGATCTGAATGCTTTATTTTATAATTTAAAAACAAACGAGTAATAAAAATCAATATCTTAACTATAGCACTAAAAGAAAAACTCCAATGAGCAGCAAATATCTGTTCATACGGTAATGCCTCACATATTTCATTTTCCATAAAAAAGTTACATAAAAAATTTACTACTTAAAATTTTTTATCATATATTTAACTAAAATGGACATATTTTGAATTAACTTTGATTCTAAATTTGATATGTGTAAATGTATTCCGCAAAAAGAAATCACACACAGAGACTATTATATTAAACATTTAGTCAAGAACAGGTTATTGAAAATGTTCAATGATAGAAAATGTCAGAGACAGTAGTTTTTAATAGAAAAAAAGGCAAACTTAAAGATACAAAAACTTTAAAATCGCGATATTGCCATATTTATTCGAATCTAAGTCGCACTACTTCACTTATGCTACTAAAAATCGGGTGCTGCTTAGAATCGAAGACTGAAAAATTCACCGGAGGGGGAAATTGGACAAGATACTGTCGGATAGAAAAATTACTGGTTCTCGTTTATTTTTAAAAGTTTTTAATAAATAATAAATTAATTACTCATTTCTTATTAATTCACCTTTATTTTTTTATTTCGTTAAGTGAATATTAACGTCGTACTGATCAGCTACTCGAGGGCTTTTGGTGACAGACCTCGTAATTTTGAACTATGATCAAGTGACGAGGACGACACCTGAGCTACCACCCCTCTCCTGACTGCCACATCACACCAACAGGAGGACATCTGAGTTCTCGACAGATTAAGCTCCCCTATATGGCGGGTCTTGAGCGGTACTAGGCTAGAACTCATGATACGGCAGCCACGATTCTGTTACATAACCATTAGGCTACCGCAGCCACTTTTTATTTCGTAAATATATCATATATCTCAATAACATATTTTACACTATTTTTAATTTCCCCCCTCAAAAACGGCCTGAGAATTTGGGGTACAGCTTAGAATTGGAGAAAATTAATCGAAAAAATAAGTTTATGCTAATTTAATTATAAAACAAGATTTGGTTAATGATTGTTCCAATGGTTTAATGGTAAAATTGTACGTTAAATATAAAATCTATTCGATTTTTTTTGTTAGTTAAAAAAAATAATAATTGCATTACTATAATTAGATTAAAATTTTCAATTGTGAGCTTCAAGGAGTAGTAATTTGTATTCTTTAGTCAATTCATAACTTTCGGTCAAGTATAAAATACGTATACTTTCAATTTTTCATTCAGTCGCTTCACAGAATTTAAATATTTTTATATGCATTTCATCAATAACAGGCAAAAAAAAAAAAAAAAAAAAAAAAAAAAAAAAAAATCTAAGCAGCATAATTATAAATTATCTATATAAATTAAACTTTTAAAGCACACATGCAGAAAATGTTAAAAACATTCCTAAATAGGAAAGTTCATCAGGTTAGAGATGTAAAATCTCTGTGTACATCATAAATCTTCTTTATTTTCCACACTATTTGTCACAACTTGCAAGTTACCATAATTTCAGCTGGCGACTATATTTCAGAAAGATATCGCCAAAATTTTAAGTATTTGTAGCCCAGTAAAATTCGTTTTACAAAACGATGGTGGTGCCATCTGTTTGAGATAGTCCTAACTACGCCAAAAATAATTCAGAATGAACTTAAAACTTAAAAAAGTTCATTAATAAAAACATGAAACTTAATTCTGGCTACACCAGTCAAAAGAGGGAAGCATGCTTTCTTATATACTATTTAATTCTACTCGAAAAAATCAATTTTTTTTCTATTGAAATGTGCTTCGCGTTTTCACTTCCTATACTTTACATAGAAAACTCAAATTTCATTTTGCAATAATGCTGAAAACTGCGTATTTTTTTCAAAAATCAAAATTCAAAGAACACTATCCTCTAAACAATAATTTTTTTTATACCCATAGAAATTTTTATTATTATTGGAGCTTTTTCCTGCCGGCAAATGTGCTTCCCGTTTGATCCCTATCCTTTAACATTGACCGAAAACAGCCTTAAAGTTGAAAAATATATTTTAAAAGAAAATAAAAACAATTCTTTACTAAAAAAATTATGATTTAAATATCTGCAGTTCTAATATTAAATTTACATTTATTTGAAACAAATGTGCAATGTATACTTTTTTTAGCAGTTTTACAATGGGAGTTTATGTCATTCTGTAAAATATTCAAATACATTCTTTTAAGTTAGAAAAAGAAAATGTCAATTATTATTTTTAAGAGATGTTTAAACACAAATATTTAAAATGCAAAGAACGAATGCAATTACTTTTATTAAAAAACTTAACTTCAAACCATCAAGAAAAACTTTTTCTATTTTAATATATAAAATTCATAATTAAAAAAAATAAATACAACCATATAAGTAGATAACACAAAAGTTGAACATTGTTCACTTACAACATTGCTTTTTGTCATTTAAATGCTGAATAACCTATTAAGAAATTAAGGTTAAACAATGTCAGAAATAGGTGGATGAACACACACTCGTTCCATTGCCTCTATGGCTTGTTCAGCGGCAATTTCTTTTTCACACAAATTAACCAAAATATACAAGAAGTTCAGAGCATAAGTATTCTGTAAAACAAAATTGAAAACATAAATGAATATTCTCAAACATTATTTATGATAAAAAATTTAATTCAAGTCTGAAACTAGCAACATGATAAATTCCAATCAAGTGAATATTTTCTACAAACATATTACAAAATAAAATAAAAACACTTGAATTGAAACTAATTCAGTCATTTCACGAATATCTGCTAGTACTTTAAAATATATAGAAAGTTTGATTTAACTAAATTAATTTAACCTCTCAGCAAGCTTTCATAACTCTTTTCAGACTTCTAAATTCCCAAAGTGAGAAATTATAAATTTTTAGGATCAATTAAATTTAATGTATGAACTACATCCAATTTAGCTTCAATTTATGATTATTTTTGATATTTAATTAATTCTTTTACTAAAAGCCTCCCTAGTTTGATAGCTATTAGGTTAAAAAATATAGTAATTAATGTTGTAATAGTTACTGCAAACATTTATAAAGGTCAAATAATGATAATTACTCGAGTTAGTCCAATTTTCACTATGCAAACATTTTGAAACGAATCAATTTTAATGTGGATCAGCTTCCACTATTCCATATGAATCACACAGAAACAAGATTCAAACACAAGACAAGTCAGTCAGACAGTTACTATGCCTATAATTTCTATACTACCCAAATTCAATTAAAATCGAGAAATAGAACTAATTACAAATTAAATAAAAAATAGTTTTCAGATTATACTTTACTTTAAAATGAGATAAATTTGATAATTTACACCGTAAGGATGATTTTACATAGTAATAAATTGAATATTCAATGTGGATGACTAAATTTTGAATTGATGTCAAAATAATATTTCATTTAAAAAGGATAAATTTATTTTTTGAAAATAAAATTTGATGTATTAAAACTAGTTATTCTCATACAATTAAAAAAATTTTTTTTTTTTGCTTTACTTGGTACAGCATTTTTAAAAAATGTTCACATTCCATATCCAGAAATGAAAAGATTCTCTGAGCTTTTTCATCCAGTCTTAACCAAAAAATTGCTGAAAACTTATTCTTTCATATATTTCTTTGGAAGGACATAAAGTGAACAGTTGTTGTAAAGAGATAGTTGTCATTAATTTAGTTTGCAGCTCCTAGTTCAACATTATATATGCACTTTTTCATTCTGCTTATTCATGAAATTTAGTAATATAAGAAAAAAAAATAGCTGATTTTCCTGTCTTCTAAAACTTCACAAAGCAGTATATTTCTTATAATGTCAAATATATCCTTTTTCATCACTCAACAAACATTAACTTCAATTACAATTTAAAATCACAAAATATGTATGAAAAAGGAAAGGAATGATAAACCACTAAATTAATTAAAAAAAATACCAGATAAATATAAAGTATGTAAATTCTCATATTTGTCCATTATATAGTTTTTACTTTAATATTTTAACTAGGCATATACAAGGTATGGTCAACATTTAGGGACTATACATATACACTGGTGTCCAAAAGTTAAGCATAAATCGTAAAATGCGAAAAACATGGAGTAAATATTCGTAAAATTATTCCAAATTTCGTGCGGATATTAATTGGGTGAAGAAGAAACATTGGGTTTATGCAAAACTTTTCAGTCGACTACGTCCTGCGCGAAACACCGGCGCATGTCGGAACGCGGAGAAACCGATTCACGCAGCATAGGCAGTTCAGACACGTTTCGTGCAATTGCTGTGCGAAGGAACGTTGTTAACCATCAAACAAGGTGAATGATGGCACAAAGACGCCAATTGGACATGTTTACGAAAGGAAGAATCGTAGGAATGCTGGAATCCTCATGATCACAAACCGAAGTGTCTCGAATTCTGAATGTGGACCAGTCTGATCTCAAGACTGTGTCAGAGGTTTCAAAGAACAGGAGATGTTACCCGACAACACGTATCAGGTCGACCAAGAGTCACAACCACTCGCCAAGACCCATATCTGGTAATAAGTGCGCGACGTCAGAGGGGCAGTACTGCCAGAGCACTGGGTTCGGCGCTCATAATCGCCACAGGAATACGAATTTCGAGACAAACTGTTTACAGGAGACTCAATCATGCTGGCCTGTATGCCAGAAGACCAGCAGTTGGCATTCCCCTCACGTTTGCGCATAAACGCGCTCGTTTGAACTGGAGTTTGAAACATCAACATTGGAGTGTGGGAGAGTAGGCCAATGTGATGTTTAGTGACGAGTCCCGGTTTAGTCTGAGTAGTGATTCTCCGCGGGTAACGATATGGAGAGAACGTGGAACACGTTTTGAACCAAGAAACATAACGGAAAGACATCATTTTCCATTAAGGGGAGTAATGGTATGGGCAGGCATCATGATGGATGGCCGCACAGACCTCCATTTCTTTGACACGGGGTCTGTGACTGCTCAAAGACACAGAGACAAAGTTCTTGAGAGTTATGTTCGCTTGTTTCTAGGTGCTGTCGTTCCAGACTTCATATTCATGGATGATAATGCGCCATGTCACCGAGCGGTGCTGATTGATGACTTCCTTGAAACCAGCGCATGTCGTGGCTTGCGAACTCACCTGATTTAAATCCTATCGAGCATGTAAGGGATATGCTCGGGAGACAAATTGCAGCCCTTTTGCACCCACCAAGATCCGTTGCAGAACTGAAGAGAGCTCTCCAAGAAGCTTGGAACCGTTTGAGCCCACAACTGATTCATCATCTCATAGCAAGTATGGTAAATCGCTGTGCAGCGTGCCTGGCTGTCAGAGGGGACCACACGCCTTATTAAACTGCAGCATCTGTTTATGCTCAGTTTTCTTCCAAACTGCTACTTTGGATAATAAAATTAATTATTGTCATTCTTTTGATTTGCTTCCTTATTTTATAACCATTTTACACTCGCATATCACGTTTCCCGCCATTCTGATTTACAGTTCCTTCTTTATTCACATAATTATCAATTATGCTTAACTTTTGGACACCAGTGTATATATACACTGCTGGCCACCGTAAATGCAACACCCTGAAGGAAGCATGCAAATAACATGAAATTTACAACATGCATTAGCGGAGGTGAGATATGCAAATGATTAGAATTTCAGCGCAGACACACATCACGCATGCCTGTGGCGCCACCTCAAAGCGCTATTTAAGGCTTGGAGATTTCGACGATTTCAAGTTCGGCAATTGTGTTTTTCTTGTGGTTTTTTCAAAAAACGATCAGTTATGTATCGTAGAAAACAGCGATCAGCTTTTGATCAAGTATCCGAGTTCGACAGAGGAAGGATAGTGGCCTACCGAGGTTGTGGATTATCTTTCAGGGAAATCTGTAGTCGTGTTGGATGAAACTAAACAACTATAATGCGGGTATGTGACCGTTGGATGCAGGAGGGTACGACGGACTGACGTGGTCGATCGCATCCACCTCAGTGCACCACTTCACTTGACACACGCAGAGCAAATGACCAACAACGTCAACAAGTACATCGACCATTTACATCCGATTCATTCCGTCGTCTAGCATTCGAGTATGAGCCCGATGTTAAATATTACGTTCATTCGAATGTGGAAATTGGTGCTATGGACAAGGAATGTCCGCATTGTAATGCGCTGAAATTAAAACACCATCTGAACCATTGTCACGTCAATCCACGTTCAACGTGCGCTAATGAGATCAACGCTTGCTTGAAATCATCGCCAA
Organism: Trichonephila clavata; assembly: GCA_019973975.1. Classification (NCBI taxonomy): domain Eukaryota; kingdom Metazoa; phylum Arthropoda; class Arachnida; order Araneae; family Nephilidae; genus Trichonephila; species Trichonephila clavata. The sequence goes on from BMAO01016789.1 coordinate 75,478, forward strand.
TGCGGAGTAATATTGAAAAAGTACAGCTGAAAGTAAATATGCGCATTCAAATGCTTTAAGATCCATCCGCTGAAAATTCTAAAAGCAACTGTTAGATAACGGAGATGGAAAAGTAGCTGTACATGAAAACACTGGATGCATAAAATTGCCGACCAATTTCTGCACAATCGTTAACTCGCAAAATGCTCTCATTGACCAGATATTTCCCAATATACACATACAATACTTAAATCATGAGTGACTGGCAGGAAGAACAATTTTGACAGCAAGAAATGTGGACGTCAGCGATTTGAATTTCAAGATACAGCAGTTGATTCCAGGGGACTTGGTGTCATATTAATCCATCGATACAGTTTGCGATACCAACGAAGCTGTAAATTATCCAGCAGAGCTTTTGAACTCATTGGATTTGCCGGGCATGTCACCGTACCATTTACAACTGAAGGTTGGATCTCCGGTTATTTTGCTTCGTAATTTGAACCCGCCACGGCCGTGCAATGGCTCGCGATTAGTCATTAAAAAATTGATGAAAAACGTTGTCGAGGCAAGCATTTTCAATGGCAAGTTCCGAGGAGAAGATGTATTACTACCACGAATCTCTATTATTCCCACAGATGTGCCAATTGAATTCAAACGGATACAATTTCGAATTAGATTGGCATTCGCAATGACAATCAATAAGTCTCAAGCCAAACGATGTCTGTTTGTGGTTTAGATTTGGGCACACCGTGTTTTTCCCACGGACGCGGCATGCTCTCGCGTGGGTAAGCCATCTAGTTTGTTTGTGTTGGCTAAAGATGGACTCACACTAAAAATATCGTACATTTCTTGCACTAAGAGACTGATAAAGTTATTTTTTAATTGTCATAATTTGTGATAGAGATGCGATTTGAAATTTATTAGTTAAAATAATAAAAGTACAAAGAATTTAAAAAATTGAATCTTTGGTGTTTTGTTACTTTTATAGGCCGTCATCGTTCACAGCGCTCCATTCCTCTTTCAGTCATATACCACATTCCCACACACTTACAATGAGTTAGTTAATTTTTATTTGACTACCAAAATATTCTCTAGAAATAATTTATAAGGCAAAACAACGTTTGGCGGGTCAGCTAAGTATATATATATATATATAATATACATATATATAATATAAAAATATATATATATATATATATATATATATATATATATATATATATATATATAAATGTAATGTGTGTTTGTTCAAAGCCGCTAATCTCCGAAACTACTGGACCAATTCCTCTAAAATTTTGACATATAGTTGCACGGGTATTTCGGACGGGTTCTTATGCACTTATTATTTCGAAATTCACTCTAAATTTTTTTAAATTTCAATTTAAAGTGATTTTTCGGTGTTATGACGTCATATTATGTCACGTCTTTCTCTGAATGCGAAATTCATACTTTACACAGTGTTTACGAGATTATTACATATTTTTACTATAGGTATGTTTATTTATTGCTATATTTATTCATTTTTTGTTCTTTGATACGTAATTAGGCTTATTTTCCGAATAAATCAATTTTTTAAAAAATTATTCTTTCAACAACTTAAATTTAGTTTTGTAGTTTGGCAACAATCGGATAGCATTGTCGCGGGATGTTTACAATTTTGCTTATATTTTACATCGTGTTTTTTTCTGTAATTTTTAAGCTAAATTTATTTCTCTTTACTAAGCGAAGATTAAAATTATATGACTTCTGTACGCTACTTATTTATTTACCAAATTTAACATGACTGGCCGACTGATCTGAACAAACGAGTAGTACTCGGATTGAAATTTTCCGCCTATTTTATCTTTCTCCAGTTTTCCTAAATTGAATCAATTCATTTTTTTATTTTTATGTTTATTTTTTTGTACCATCGACTATTACCTCAAATTAAAAGACGTCACAAATGCCGCGATATGTATTCAATGTTGGGAAACCGTTCCCTACATTCTAACACAGTTTTTTGATACTTACGTATTATGGCTACAATCACTAACGTTCA